>DWHP01000869.1:0-17708 GCA_018247895.1 Parnassius honrathi
GCCGTTACCATGGTCGCCACCGTAGCCAGGAATAGCGGGGCCGCCGGGGACTGGGGGCCGTTTGTTAGCGTCTTTATGCATGGGGGGATATTTGCCATAGTTGCCACGCTTGGCGAGCGGGTTGGCAACCGCAGTTTTTTATTATGTTTTGTTGTTACTAGGAAGATGCTGCTGCCCATCTCCTGTCTATCTCCCTCTGCCGCCTTTTACGACACCCACGGGAAGATATGGGGTAGTGGATATTCTCAACCGCCACTACACTACACGGTATATTTATATTTAATTTTTCATTACGAAGAATACTTCGTACGTGATAGAGTCACGCTGTAATCTATTATGACTGCAGCAGCAAAAATGAGTCTACTTGACAGGGGAAGAACCACGCTCGCGCGGAATCTCAACGTGAAGCAGCAACATGAATGAGGAAAACCGGAGAATCTTTTTACTACAACGCGTCGGCATTAAGTCTTAATTGAGAATAGATAGATGTAAGCCTCATCAGGTTGACTTTGTGCACGTTTGTTACCCTTCCTTCTATAAAATAAAAAAAGTCGTCGTCTCGTGCGTGTGGTAAGAAACGACATGGGCAACAACGTCTTCCTAATAACGACTTAAAATTATAACTATGGGGGAAGCCTACAGCTGTAGACTTTCGAGAGGTTACAGTGGTAACGTTAACGGTATTAAAAGTTATACAGAATTTACAATTTTCTATATTTTTGTAGATCACCGCAGTAGCACTTATCTCGAGTGACCTTCGGCTTTTCTTTTTTTTTAACGAGCATTCAATAACCTTTCACTGTAAAGAGGTTTTTTTCAGGCGCTTTACCTCATTTAATAATTGATTGTATACATGGTTGATAACAACCCCTGGGAATAAGGTGGTCGCTTCCAGTAAGTTTTGTGAGTAGTTTGTACTATTTTTTTTGTGATATTTGTTCGTATTGTACCTATAATTTAACTTTGAATAAAAAAGTGCCGCTGGGTTTCACGCCGATTCTTCTTAAGACAGAGATTTTTTCCAAACCAGTGGTAAAACTAAAAAATGACTCAAATTATACTTCTTTAATCTCACGAGGCTGGATGGTCTGTGTTTAGTCTGTATTGAAAAAATCTATTCTATTGTAATACAATGTTTTTCTTCTTTTTGATTTCTTATTCCATTTAGATAAAATTAGCAGCATAATCCATTAACCTACTGAAAAAATGTTGGTTTTAATGAAACCGTTCCCAGTATAACAGCTCAATCGAGGCGAAATAAACTGGGCGTATAGTCATTAACCTAATTGCCCAAACCCATGTACAATTTACAAAAGTGGTATTTATCTGGATGTTCCGAATACAGGAAATATAATTATAAATATTTTGGAATTTTGTAATTCAGCCTTGTGTGACCTGTATGTCTATTAAAAATGTATATTACGATCTTAAATTATTCAGTTTTGAATATTGGTTCATTATTCAAGTGGCTATTGTCGTTATAATTTATATTTGTTGGCAAATTATGCAATATAGCATATATAATTATCTGTCAATTTAGACATATATGTATGTATCTTTAAGGGTGGATTCGACTAAACTTGTATAAGTCTTGTCCTGCGAATAAATTCACAAATCACTCTAGTTTTACTAAACCTTAATCCGTGTATAACTGTATATCCGAGAGTAAATCGCTATACCGCCATATTCATGGTGTGAACCAATTATTCCAGATTATCTTAATGGCGGCCGCTACATTTTAACAGCTGTCTTCGTTCGAATTGTTGAAAAATTAGTATATTTTACAGATGATTTATAATTTTTTTAGATGAGTTTAGGGATTTTTAATCTATTTTTGCAATATTTACAAAATATTATGAGTTTCAACAGCAAGTTTTTCTCAGAAGGTAACAAATTTGGGCTACGTTTCCTTCTTTCTTCAGACATTTTATTTATTTTCAACTACCACAACGTGCAACACAACAACTTGAAGTGATAACTTTACTTAACTGACAATTAATTTAAATATTTAGTTGCGTTTGACACTATTATAATCCGGAAAATTATATGGACACACGTAGTCTCGCGTTGCGCTATATAAACAATTGTATTTTGATTTTAGTTGGTTTACATGTTCCTTCATCATTCTTTTACCAACTCTAGAGTAACAATACCCAGTAATGGCTACTATACGTTTGTGATAGATAAACAAGAAAGCAAATTCACTTGCCAAGCCTGACGATTCAGGCAAATCCTCCTCATAACGGGAGTGGCCCATGTCCAGTTGCAGACTTGTACGGGC
Organism: Parnassius honrathi; assembly: GCA_018247895.1. NCBI lineage: Eukaryota > Metazoa > Arthropoda > Insecta > Lepidoptera > Papilionidae > Parnassius > Parnassius honrathi. The sequence goes on from DWHP01000869.1 coordinate 2,282, forward strand.
TGATGATGAGGGAGAAGAATCGTAATATACTGAAAGCGCATATATATACATGTTTAAAAGTCAACGCATATAGTATCAACGCCATTGATTTATGATCTAATAACAGATGAATATAATCATATAATCTTTGAAATTTGAAAAAAATCCATTTTAGGTTTTTTGAGTTCTCTAAGTTAAGTCACAATTTTCCATGAAATCCTTACATAGTATTACATAATTATGCAAAGTTTTTTGTTGAAAGTGTAAATGTACTGTAATAAAAGAATAATTTGTCGACGGTACTACGCGTGTTCTATATGCAGACGTATACCGTACATAGAATACTAGTACACAATAGAATGGCTGTTAACCATACTTTGTAGGAGGATTGGCGTTACCGGGAGCACACATACAAGCAATTACGTCGTATTATCAGTTATCACTACCACAAACACCTTTGCGACTTTTGATTAATGTTTTTGACACATAAATGTTTCTTTATTTTTGTTTCTAATATTCACAAAATATAAATAGTTTTGATTTACTAGTTGTGGAATATGTCTTCTTTACTTAAATTCCATTTCCCGCTGTTCTTTCGACACGTAATTGTTGCACAATTAGCCGTTTTTTAAATAATTTGCATGCAGCGACGCTTGACACGAAAATTGGAAACGATTGATTGTGTTGACATTTATACGTTTGAATTGACGTGTTAGTGACATGTTAGTGGCTACACGGGCGCCGCGCACTTCCCCGTTCTATTATGTATATATTATAGTATTCTATGCTACCGTACGAGCAGTATGAGTTCGTTTATTTAAAGGCGCTATTAGTTACTGCGCTTTGTTTGAGTGTTTTGACACACATTACTCTTACACTCGCGAGCATTTCTTTTGACATGACAGCTCCATCTTCGCCTACACGATGGTATTGTTTGAACTAATTAAGGCCACGAGAGAAAGCGTTCATGTTCTCTTTAATATTTATACACCATTCTAATAAGTATTGCCGTCAATCTTCAAAAACTCTGATATTTGATCTTTCGCTATTTAGTACATTCGATTAATCGTATAAGGCCAATTGTTTGGTTTATTACGAGCATGTTAATATGGTAAATGTTCCGTGTGTTTTATCAATTCAATCTTATCTAATAGGCGTAAAAACCAAACACAAAAAGAAGGCGGTGGCAGAAATGTAAGTCTTGCTCAAAGGACAGATTTGGACTGCTAGCCTGCACTGAACGAAATTGACTTCGAGAGCATCAACTCGTTCTGAATTACTTTTTAATTACTATACGGTTAATTTATTAATGTTTATTACAGGCCTATTGTACGCACAGTATTGTGTCTACTAATCTACTTCATCGCTGTCAAACTTTTAAAGTCTACTACTGGAGAAATTCTCGTTATGAATAGAAAAATGCACATGTAAAAAAAATTGACTCCTTAGTCGGTCGGCCAGGTAAATTTAAGAGACTAGCATTTAAAGTTAGGAGAAAAAGCGTATGGAGTTTTTATGGCTTCGAATAAAAATATTAAAACCTACGAAAAATATTAAAAGCACGCGCCGCGCCACGCCACGCCAAGCCCTTCACACTGCACGTGGCGCGTGATAACACACGCAGTGAGAAGCCACCAAAAGGCGCGGATGCGCCCGGCGCGGCGTGTACTTACAAGATTGAAATCGTTCATTTCGTCTTAACTCGTCCGAAGTTGAGGTAACTCTCATGTCTTTCTAGATATGAAGTGGTCTAATGAGACGATTGCTGAAATTTTAATTTTAACGATGTCGTCAACCAGCGCCTTTGCTTCTTCTTTTTGTTAATTTTATTAAGTAAATAATATCCACAAAATAAGACAAAAGCGGCTGAAGCAACAGCGATGCCTTCTTCTTCTGTGGCATTGCTCCATGGCTGGAGGTGGCCATTCGACTCACACGACATCAGGTGCGCCGCGCTAAACAGACTGAGTCAGTGGCTCAGAGTTTGGACAAGCACGCGCCGCGCCGCGCCATTTAAAACGGGTGGCGCGGGCTAGCGCGTGGCGCGTGCTTGCGCGTACAAATCAACACGGGCGGCGCGGCGCGTGATAACACACGCAGTGTGAAGCTGCCATGATACTGGTACCCATCGTAAGTTTGTGTATTTTATGTCTGACGTAAGCGGGATTTTTATGATGCCATTTTTCGGAAGCCATAAATTTTTTTGGCATTTCCCGTACGAGTAGTTTCCTCTTATGACAACCCACAGAACGAAATGGAGTAATGAATTATTTCATTTCAATAGTAATGAGTAATGTACACACCGGGTAGTGACGGTGTAAGAATATCCACTACCCCATATCATCCACTAAGTGTCGTAAGATGTGACAGAGGGAAACCTCCCCTCCCCCAATGAGGCAATCCGTGGCCTGCGTTCAGCAGCGGACTTCGAAGGGCTGTAACGGTAAATAATATAATATAAATAAGAATTGAATAAAAAGTGTTTGTTCATCTTTACTATTCATTCATATTGATTCGTTTTATTTTCAACTCAAACAGCTGTTACAAAAAAACCAACACTGCAAGTAGTTACTTTTGTTTTCCTACAAAGAGTTGTTTTCCTACAAAGCAAAAGTAGTCTTTAGTAGCAATAGCCCGGACCCTACCGTATATTACGATGTTTCTATTTATTCGCGGTCTAAAACAAAAAAATGTAGTAAACGTCAAACGAGTACTGCTTTGGTCATTTAGCTACGCGTTTGTATATCATAAATCCTGATGTAAACAAAATACCAGACGCAAAATATTTAGAACGGTGCCTACGAGCGGAGTCGAAAGAACGAGTATAAGGGAAAACGTACATTGCAAAGTCAGGGCGAAATTAATTATGCAGGCAGGTATGTAGGAAAATTACTTACGTAGTTGCGGTACGGTTGACCGCCAGGTATTTACGCGTTCTCTAAAGAAATATTACTACGCAAAACTCTCCTGTTTTAATAAAATCCTTCCAAAAGTAAACCATTCAAAAATACTGCTTAATCCTCCCCAGATTTTCCGTTTTGTAATTATAGTTTCGTTCGTAGACCCTGAAATATAAAACGACCGCTTATTATTAGAGCTGTAAATTACGTGCCAAAGATATTGAACGGAATACAAATATGTAAATAAAATATGATAGCTATAGAATCTGATTATTTGTAATGGTAGTCAAGAAGCACTTACTTTGTGGGTACGTTACCTTGGAAACTAGTGTATTTATTATGTACACGTATTAGTAAATCTAAATATAAAATTTTATTTTCGTCCGAACCGAAGGCAATTACAAGGGTATATGAATAATTCAATCCATAGTGTTTAATTGTTTCAACTAATAACGAGGCGAAACATTGTGTATATTTGTACCAATGTCTATTAGCCTTTACACCAATATGTCGATTGAAATTAGACGAGACTTTGACATTGATCTGATCTGAATCTATATAGTATTCAATAATCGTTCAATGTTCGATTTTACCGTACTGTGCTCGCGAGCATTTTGGGGTCCAATGCCGCGTGCCATGCTAATGTTTTTAATCTTGGAATCAACGTAGACTTCAATGTGGCTGCGACATTGGAGCTATATACATTCAATGCACTGATGCGCAATTTATTTCGGCGCGGGGATATCATGAAGTTCCTACTAGAAGTCAATATCTACCATCAAGCAACTTTATTCAAAAAAGTCACATTTTTATCCGAAATTAGTTTTATTTTACCATAACTGACAATTCAACCAGGATAATGTAGTGCAAAACTTTATAGAAAACCCATGGGTAACCGCCCGCATGATTTATAATGCAAATCTTTAAGTGAACTTGCATTCTAATGGCTAAAATGTATTGACACTAAGAGACAATATTGATCCGGACACAAGGCTGTTTCCAAGCTCGGAAAAGAAAAAGATGACGCACCGGCAGTATGTATATTTACACTATAACATTTTCAGCCATTATCGAACGCCGTAATATCGTATTGTAAATAACCCAAATTAGACTTACACAATTATAATTTTGTGTACCGAGTAAGGACCCCGTGAATACATTGAATCTTAAATTTCATTAATAAACCTATAACAGTTCTTTAGTTATTATGATCTAATAAGTGCAGTATTATTGCTCACTGAGACCACAACATTGCTTGGCCTTATCAACGATATTCGGTTTTAAGGACATTATAATCTTATACCAAAATTGAATTTGTCATTTATTTATTGAATTGGTTATATCTACATATTTATTTTATTTTTATTGAATTACCTTCAAATAAATCACAATATCAATTGAATTTTGTTTATAGTTTTCTACATAAAACGTAAGTCAATTTTTGTTAGTATTCTACCGAATTCAGAAGCGAGGGGAGTGAAGTTACATAATATTTTTGCAGAAGCAACGTTAATAAGACCATTATAGCACTTAGGCTTTTACTTTAGCGATAAGCTCTGCTTTAATAGACATTTACGTAGAAAGTTTGGGTTTAAGGCATTCTTATTATGTTAGGAATTGCTATTCCTTAAAATGGTTTTGTTAGCTGTTTATTAGACTGCGTGGCGTGTATTTGTCTATCGTTACATTTTATATAGCTCAAGAGTGACAAACGTGCACACAATCAACACAGTCCCTTGTGGTAAGTGGATGCTACGGCTCATAGACGTTTACATTTATCCTTCATTGAGAATCAAAATGCTGATGCGTTGTCATATCTGAGGATTAAGATGGAATGCCTCGTTTCCATTACTAAAGTCGGTTCTCTACATTCACCATACGAAACAGTGGAATTAAACTGTTATTTTACGACAGTATTCTTTATTTTTTTGATTCTACCTTTAAGATTTCGGCATCTTTCTTTCAATCAAATTACAATCCGGGTACGTCATTATGTACCTCTCTTAATTCTCCTCCCAAAATGCATCGATGTTTTCACTCCCACGGTTTGCCTATCTCGTATAAAATGCAAATTTAGAAGTTATTATTACTATTGCAACTACTACAGAAACAACAGCTCATCACAAGTCTAATGCTGAACATAGTCTCACCCATAGATTGCCACAAAATATGGTCCTGAGCCATCTGCATTGATTGACTGCCTATGTGTTTCATCCTTAGACCATTCAACCTATTGTTAAATTATTACATATTTTGATGTTACTTGAAGAGCTGCCCAATAATCTTGATGGGTGACTGCTAAGCAAGTGCCATAACACTGGAAATGTTGCTTTCTATTACCTGTATGTTGACTTAGTGTTCAGAATTTTAGAACATTGAACAACATACACGAGGTGCCGATTAGTGATACTAACGTTTAAATTTCTCTTTTCAGGTAACTTAAACATGAGTGAAAGAAAGTAGTTGAAGAGATAAATTATTTGTGAAATCGACATTATTCAGCAATCCTGTAAGAGTCAGAAATTAGAATGGAAAGAATTCACGTAAGTAGTTTGGAACACATCTTGGGCTACGTTTGTTTATTGTTCATTTATTGCATATCCTATACAAAAATTACAACAGGGCGATCGCAATGCCTTTAAGTATTCTCTGCCATTGAACTCATATGTTTTATGATCACGTGACGATAAAGAAGAAGAAGAAGAAGAGACCAACTTTTAAAACAGGAGGTTGTCAATTTAATTGTATTTTTCATGTACGTAATATGATGGTTACGTACCCTTCAGCAATTGTACAAAAGACGTAAAGCATTCTTAAGTCTTTTGTAATACTGCTTTGACTTGCGTATGTAGACTATGAGAAAGCCTTTTCTTCCGTCGAAATTTCAGCGGATGGACGGTGCTACAATCCTTCGGCGATGCCATATTGACAGATCCAGAGTACAAAACCTATACAACTGCAGAGAAGTGTAAGACAGGGTGACGTTATATTCCCGAAACTCACGATTGAATATTGGAAGACATTTTCAAGCTCCTGTACTGGAAAGCATACAATATAAACTTCAAAGGCGATTACGTCACTCACTACCATTTGACGATGGCAGAATAGTAATAAAGTCCTACAGTTAAGACCTCAGCAATATCTTCAGTGATCTCAATAATGACTCTAAGCGGATAGGTCTTAAGATGAATATGGAAAAGACAAAGGTCGTGGTAACGTCATGTCAGACCTGTGGCTATAGTTGTTGGGAGCACTACGCTCAAAGTTGTTGATGAGTAGATAATAATTACTAATATTTGTGCGAACACTAAACATTAAATGACTCTAACTTTACGGATTTTATTTATTGTTTATACTGACTTTTTATGAAAACTAATTTTTCGGGTGCTTTACAGAATCCATATACTGTTAGTTAAAAGAAACGTCTGGAATTAAAAAGTTAAAATAAAATCCGTAAAATTAGTTTCTAACTTCTGACTAATTGTCCGACTAGGTAAGTGCAACTTCAACCGAAAAGTCAATCAATGGGTTGATTGAAGATTTATTATACACATCTTGTCACTTCAAAATTTGAAAACATAAATCATGAAAGTATGAATCTGAGACGTGGTTTTACTGGCTATATGAGGAATATTGCTCAGCGAGCGATGGAGACGGCTATGTTCTGAGTTTTTTGCGTGGCAGATTTCCTGAAGATATTCGCATGGACGTTCGTAGAACGAGTAATCGACATAGTCAAACTGCTATCAGCCTACCTTAAAGAACCGACGACAACCGATGGGGAAAAAAGGTTCTGGAGTGGCAACTTTGTACCGGCAAGTAGTGTAGGGGGGGCCCCTCACAAGATGGAGTGACGACCTGGTAAGAGATGCAGTAAGTTGTTGCCTTGTGGTATTCCATGTAGGATGCCTATATTTGGCAGTGGACCTGTGAGGGCCTGTAATGATAATAAATATGACAGTATACTGATTTCACCGTTTTATTTTTAAATATGTATTACTTTTTTGACTAATAAACTATTATTTCATTTGTAATTTTGCAAATTGTGCAAATATATAAATGATTATACTGGTATGTTATTTTTGAATAACAAGCTTGGTTTTCCACTTTAATTTGCCTAGCTAGAATACTTTTTTTCCTCATCTTGTCATCTTGAACAAAGGAGTATAAAACATCAACAACCTTCGACCTAATTAGCGTGGCTTTATGTTATCGCTCGCTTCAACAACATCATCAATCTTTTCGATTCAGTTCATTTGAATGCTTTCTATATGAGAGCTACGTTTTAGGTGATTTCGACTTCTACGTGAAAAGAATCGGTCTAAGCGCCTGCTTTTATTTATTTTCAAAGAGGTCGAATTAAAATACTTTAATTTCCAATCATTATCTTCATTCGAAACAGCTACGTTTTAGGTGATTTCGACTTCTACGTGAAAAGAATCGGTCTAAGCGCCTGCTTTTATTTATTTTCAAAGAGGTCCAATTAAAATACTTTAATTTCCAATCATTATCTTCATTCGAAACAGCAGCCTATCAAAAGTCTACTGCTATATATAGGCCTGTCCCATAGATTGCCTCACAAGCTGCTGTAGACTGTAGTTGTATGCGTACGCAAAGTAATCCATTCCAAAGTCAAGTGCGGCAAACTGTTTGAACGGATTCCCCTATCAGTAACAAGTAATAACAAGTAGATGCCCTGGCTATTGCAATTCTTCTCGAAAAACATTTTACATTCCTTTCGCTAGAATGCATCGTGGTAGTCAAGCTCACATTGCTCGCATATTATGTGCGAAATATAATAAAATATCTCAGGCTTATGCCGTCTTTAAAAAAACTCACCGATCATCTACGGATAAGTCCTCATTAACATTGAAAAAAAATTTTCTATTTCCCTTTTTTTCCTGTTTTTTTTGGTGATTATTACTGTATATAATATTATATATGTGTTAATGTTTAATATGTACATTGTAAGTGTGCTTATGAAATAAAATAAAATGAAAATTATTAGTTGCGGATTTTATTATTTTTGAAAGATGGACGGAAGGATAGAAAATGCTGCTGTTCAACCCCCACGGGATGAAATGGAGTGATGGATTCCCTTAAACCGTAACTACACGCAAACTTTTTCAATGATTATCTAAATCACAGCGAATCCCGACTGATTAGACCGGAGAAAGTATTATTAAACGCGATGTCTAGTATTGCAATCGCTATATAATTATCCATATTTGATTTACCTGCCAAGTATGACGATTGGATTGTTTCTAATGGGGGAGACCCATATGCAATGGAAGGTAGATGCATGAATGATAGTGATGATTTATCAAGAAATGTTCGAGAGGTTTTACTGTTGTAATTGATAGGTTCTCATTACTCATTTTTTAATTTGAGTTAAATACCTATATCTCGTTTGAATAGTCCCGCTGTCATAAGACTAAGAGAAGAGGGTTTTGACTGATACATACATATTACGTACGAATGAGTATCTATTTTTTATACCTATGTAAATAGGGATGAAGTTTTGTCATTTCACTTCATTAAATTTATTCTTTTGAAATAAGATTCTATAAACCAGCAAGCCATTAAGAAATGCCAATTTTAGCTTTGAAATATCAAAAATTAAAAGTATTCTGCTAAGCGCCCTGCCTCTGAAATATAACTACATCAACGGGCCGGTGGGTGGCACATATTGTCTAGCTGGAGACTTATACGGGCAAATGATAATGATTATGTCTTTAGGTATATTCTAATTTCTCTCACCGAAATTATTGAAGTACTGTGCGCAATTATCATTAATTCATAGATCTTAAGTACATACACTTTCAACAGCAGTTTGAATTAGATCAAATCTTTAAATAGTTCGCTTCAATGTTCACTATTTCAATCGAACCGCGCACATGTGTTCTCATACATATAAGATGCTTTCCGGTACGTTAATACAAATATAGATTCGGCTTCAATCAATTTAAGATTAAATTTTATAATTAGAATGACAAATTGTTTATGCAAACAAACTAACATTATGTTTTAACTATTATGACAAATACTGTTGGAGAAGCCCGTTCGGCTGTGGTTGGTAAACGGTCTTAAAGTGTTGATGAAAAAAGAAACATTCCATATGTATGCTAACTCCTGGCACAATCACAATCTTACAAATAACATATCTTTTATGATAATACATTATTAAAAATCCTTTATTGTTAGTAGTAAAAATTTATATAAAACACGTTTTACGCGCAAAGCGCGTAGGTATGTTCTAATAGAGCCAAAAAATCAAGAATCCAACGTTTTGTCGCATGAAATCGTATCTAGCAATCATATTGAACATATAAATTATATAAAAAGCACATTGTTAGAAAGAACTTATTATTTCTAGTTTTTATTGTTTCGGACAATAATCATCAATGCGACTAATTGCGAACTTAGACACGGTAATAATTAACCTGCATATGGGTAAATCTTTAGTGAGACTCCAATCGGATAGATATTATGCTCGCGTGTGTGGGCAGGTATTCATAGACTGTCATCATCGATTAAAATATAACATTCCTATTAATGATGCTAGTCTTTGTATAATGTCTACGTGCTATCTACAAAAACTATTAAACAAAGTAGTATAATAGGCTAAACTAGTCTTAAACTGGTATTTTCCTATTTTGTACTCCTGTTTATTGCTTCTGTAAAAATTTAGACGATGTTATTATATTATGGAAACGAAGCACACATGCACGTATATAACGATCTTGATATTAAAGTATACTTCTCTTAACAAGTGTGTACTTATGGAGTTTCTTTTGCGAAACTGACAAGATGTGGTGGCCAGTGATGGTGTTTTTATCGCTATTTCCAGGTGGCTAAGGTGTCACTGAAAAACTCGTCGAGTCTTATTGCTTCTGATTGATGGCGGATTGACTTAACAAAAACTGGTATAGCGAAAATTTATACAGTTGACAAGAAGTCAAGTAATATACGTAATATCATCTAGTACTGCAATTGCTTGTCTACATCCCAGGTGGCCATGTGACCCGGTGGTCACAATCGGGGCTTATATTTAAGTCATGTCTTAAAATTCTAATGGGAGCTGATTCGTGCAAAACATTGTAATTAGTTTTCGTGTATTATGTTCACTTATCTTTGACACTGCATTGGAGACTACCTCTTACCTTAGTTTAGGCGTACATGGGTAGCTAGAATCATGAATTAAAATATGTTTAACGAATAAAAAGAAGTTGTCGCCGTGTCATCCATTTATGCACGACATAGCAATTACGGTAAATCCTCCCTGGGAAAGTCCCTACCTTATAATGTCCTCTAGACACATGTCAACGAAGACTAGCCATCTAACCCGATCTGGGATTCAAACCCGGGACCTCAGGGTCAGCAACCACGTTTACGACCACTGTACCAACAAAGCAGTCAACAGACCCTAGCTTATATCGTACTTTTGGCATTTATGACAAACAGTTGACAGATTGAGGTTTGACTGTGATAGTACTTGTCGTAGTAGTAAGAATAAAATTAAAAGAAAGTGTTGGTCGAGATATAAATCCTTAGTACTTTGTCGACATGAACTGACCCAATTACACGCTTTCTTGCGAGAGACTAGACGAGGGCGTTCACATCGGACAATAGAAAAACCTGGTGGCTTTGAAAGTGAAATACATCCAAATTTTAATAACACTTAACTGTAGCGTAACACGCAATATATTCATTAAAGCTGTGTAACTTTTTAAATATTTGAGGCCCTTTAAGCTGGGTCCTTCTAGCTTTTGGATGTTTACTATTTTGCATGTTAAGGACAAAAATTCAAAAAATTCGCTTCTATTTCTTTTTCTATTAGCTTTTTTTTAGTAAGTATTCACTAAGCCAATATTTCGCGACTTTTACAAGTTTTAACGTAATAGGGCCACGCTGCAGCTATATTGTGATTGTAGCACGAATGCACAGATTACCCGCTAATAATCTGTGGACGAATGGGACGTCTCGACCGCAAATGGTCAATCTTTCACAGAAAACCAGCGAAAAATAACAGCGTAATGCATTTTGATCCTTAACCTAGAATAGATGTAGATGTCTATGGGCCACAGCATCCACTTACCATCAGGTGGACTGTGTGCTCGTTTTTCACTTTTGTTTTATAAAAAAAAATAGAGTGAGAAACGAGCATGCGCTACACGATTAAGAATTAAATTGCAGATACGTTGACATCCCTGAAAACTAAAACGGAATGCCTCGCTATCAATTAAATTTTTTTTATAGGGTAGGGCGACTAACTAACACACAGTCCACCTGATGGTAAGTGGTTGCTGCGGCCCATAGACATCTACATCTATCCTCGATTACCAATAAAAATGCAGATACGTTGTCACCAGTGTAGACTAAAATGGAATGCCTCGTTTTCAATAAAAAGGGTCTCCGGTTTTCTAGACTCACCATACGAAACACAGCAGTATTAAGCTACTATTTTACGCTGGTATTCTGTGAGAGCGTGGTCCTCACCCGGTCGAGCCGAACCATTCGTGTTATAACTATACTACTAATATGTATAACTGCAACATGGCTCTACCACGTATAAAATCACGTATAAATAAACAAGAACCGCGTGCTCTGTTCGGTTGTCGTCACTAACCTTACGAAACACTGCTGCGGTATTATGCAGCAATTTACATTATTTAGAATCCTGTGATGGTGTAGTTCTTCCCCATTGGAGCATACAGCTGCAGGATGAAAGCTTGGACAGTTAAACTGCCGTTAGCCGAGTATTTAAACATTTTTTCTCTAAGCTGCTGTTTACCGATTTTAGATTAGGGAGACTTTCAGTTTGCAATCGTCAAAAAGTCTTACTTGTGAAATAATAATTATTTCAAACGTTATATATAATGTCCTTTTGTTTCTTTATGTCTAAAGGCTTTACAATGTTCGTTAAAGGTCGTTGTCCTCAACATTTAAAATATTAGGAATAGAAAATCAAGCCTGTATTTATTGTAGGTTACCCAAGCTGTGTAACGAGCGCAGAACAGCTTCCCTCGCACTGTCGCTCCCTGTCAACAGTCTTTAGGACGTAGATTCCGAATACGAATCTTCGAAATACGCTCGTGCAGGTATGGTTGACATTTGATATAAAGGCTGGTATGATGAATATCTCTACTATTAATTAAATAAACACGTTTAAATGTTTTATTTAATTTATAGTACAGTTCTGTTCAAAATTACTTAACTTTGATTTCAAACCTTAAAAAGCGTACTACATATCTATCGTCTGATCTTTTATTATAAAGACTTAAAGGTTTAAACTTTAAACATAACATCATGATCTTGATACATAAAACTTTAAATTTATTAGACATGAAACAGTAGTAGACTCCATATAAAAACGGTGAAGACAGTTTTTCCGTTGATATTTAATTATTAATTCACAATATAATACAATTTTGATTTCTCAGCTACGCAGTGGCTAAGTAGTTTCTTTACGGCGTTGCATGCCCTCTGGTTCAAATCTCGCACGAAATATTTTCTATCGCTTACAAATAATCGTTCCGGATCTGGATGTGTGTCCTTTGCTATTGATGCATGTAAACCGATTAATTATCATTAGAGCTTTCGAGGTCAAACATCTAGGTCGGAAAACAGCTTTTTTTGCGGTTTTGTTACGTTGTTGTATCACTGCAAACTGGTTCACTGTTTACTCTGTTTGCCTTTGAATGCCCTAGTTAGAATTTACTGTGAGGCTTATTACACAGGTTTTTGTGGTTTTTTAATTCTAAATTTGGATTTAAGCCAAATCGCGTATGTAGTTAGTTTTTGTTTAATGCAATTTAAAATAATTTCTATAAGGTTTTGATTATTTACAGTGTTTTGTCGTTTAGTCTTCACTAAATTTTAGGTCTCATAAATGATAAAGCATATCAAAAGTATTAGGCTTGATATTGTTAACTTGCAGCATAACAATATGTGCAATCAGAAATTTAATTTATAGCTGATTTTTCAATCATCCGATAAGTTACCATACAAATGAATTATAATCTGACTGAGGATAAAAGTGAAACAACAATTGAACAATTTAAATCACGCAACTGTGATTTCTAATTTGTTTATGATGTACGATTGTTTTATCTCATGAATAACTTTTATCTGTTGATTGATCAATCACACCTAAGTCATACTGGCAAGAGATCCGAAGGTATGATCATGGTCTCTTGGGAGATAGACAAAGCCTAAGTGGGGAATACGGAGTAGACACTTTAAAAACCTCTCATGTTAGGCGTACCTCGCATAGAGCCGAACGCTGGCATCACAGGCGTCGTGAATCTCTGGGAAATGACTACTGTTACTATTTGTGACATTTGCTTTAGAGACAATCGGTCCATGAGGTCCACGTGCAGTGAAGTTCCTCAAGAAACTTGACCGCGATTTGTTGTCGCCCGCTGGAAATAACAATTGAATTGAATAGAACGTCTGAATAGCTATACTATACTTAGTCTGCGCGATAAACTATATAATATAGTGAAGAAACGCAGCCAGCATTTATAGCGCTATTGTACCTACGACAGAGAGTAGTACAGTATGATAATTTAGTTTTAGTTGTTTTATTATGATTATAAATATTGTAATTTTTAAATTCTCTAATTAAAAAGTTATACCTGTATTAACCGACCACGTAATTACGTTATAACTGTAAACCTAAATTACTTTTCAGTCGTTTACTACTATGAAAATTTCCTTTTTCAGTTAAAAAACGTTACGATAGTATTTTCTAGCATATCGTCTACGTGCTTTTCATGCGTAAATTACACATGAACAAACATTCGGAGTTGGAAAAATTATTTGTAGAAGGGAATTCAAATACTTGAATCGTGCGGCATTCGACGACCCCAGAATAACGTTTTATTTTTTTATAGTAAATGAAAAATGAGGTGATAATTTTAATTTTTGTTCTGGTAATCTTGACAAAAAAGGTACAACGACATAACTTTTATCATACCAATATAATTTACAAATTAAATATACCTTACAACGAAACACACTTACCAAAACTTACCGCCACTTTAATCTACAACAAGTTTTGTATGGTTCGATATTACCTGTTCACCGTGTATGGCAGGCATCCTTCACCCCAATATCATCCCGTTGGAGTCGTAAGAAGCGACGAAGAAAACTGAAACGGGAGATAGGTGGCATTATCTTTATGATAACAACTGAAAGAATGAATAAATTAATGAATAATTTAACTTTAAAAATATAAAGATAATTAATTTCTTGTGATCGAACTATACGGTAAGATGCGTATGCTTCCAGGTTTACCGCTAGCGCCACTGCGGCGCCAGTGCAGTAATGAAACTTTCACGATGCTATCGATCCGCACTGCATTCTAGTTCTGCTGACCTTAAAACTGACTGTGGATTATCGTTGACAAATCAGGGCGTTTCCTACTTAATATTAATTTAGAGAGCCATGGTAGCTCACAGGCTAAGCGCACGCTGTAACGAGAGCAACCTGGGTTCGATCCTCGCCGGCACCAATAAAATGTTATTTACAATTTTAAATGCCGATTTACCGCATGCTATGCGGTGAAAAGACGTCGTTAGGAAACCTATATTACCTACTTATAATTGAACACATTTTTTTATAGGTTGGTTATTCTGTGAGAGCGTGGTCCTACCCCGGTCGAACCGACCTACCCATTAGTGCTACAGCTATGTACAGCTAGCGTTACTGCGGCACGTCTCTACCATGCCAAGCTCTCGCTGTTATTTGAAGGGCACGGCAAAAATTGTATTGACCGTATTTAATTTTTACCGTATTTGACATTATATGTTACGGGCAATACCCGAAGTTTAAGGGTCTAAAGTTCACCTCGGCCGCACCTTACTGTTGGTTACATTACTTGACATTGACATGCGCTTTCGTTTTTTTTTGACAAATAGATCAAGACACATACCTAGTTATTTTAACAATTAAGTACTGGCTAACCCAACAGACGTTGTCCTGTCCAAATTTCAATTAATTTGTTTGCGATAATTTTGTGAAAATGTGAAAAGCTGTTGAGAAATGGTAATAATGAATAAAAGACGTTTTTCGGAGTAATTATTGTATCTATTAACGATCGTGGCCATGGATATTAAATTTTACGAGGAGGACGAGAAGAACTAGATAGTTAAATACCTATCAAAAATTTAAGCGATAATCTTGTTTTGTTTTTGATTAATGACGGAGTAGCGCCCCTCAGCATTAATTTTACGTTATGTGCGGGATCCTCCCGATTTGTTTTTTCTGATAACTTTTCCATGACGCATTCATCTTTGAATCGTGATTTACGGACTTGACATCACACATAAATCCTATATAAAAACTCTTCTTACCAAAAATACCTAATTCGAACTATTACGATTATTTTGAAATAAAAAAAATGCCAAATTATTCCAGTCATTTCTCAAGTGGTTACCCTAAAAACACCTTTGGACATTACCCGTTAGTAGTGTAGTTGTACCAGTTCTGGACCACTGATTCAGAGGCGGTACAACGACGTGTAGTAGTACCAGTTCTGGACC
>DWHP01000870.1:0-17707 GCA_018247895.1 Parnassius honrathi
TAGATTTTTTATGATGCAAGATTTTTGTTAATTTTCAATTTTGTTAAAAAGAATTTACCGACCTCCGAAAACGATCAAATTGTTAACAAATTTAACTCCTTAACCCTAAATATTAAGATAGTTAACATCAAATCGCTTCGCCTTCTTGGTTCTTCTATTCTGGATTAGTCCTTTCAATGCTTTGTCAGTGAACAGACGTTAAAATTTGAGTAGTCATCCAATTGACTCAAAGAAATTAGCCCATACATGGCGTATGCCATAGTAAAGATTTGTCTTTTTGCGCCAAATTTTACCTACATGCTACGGTGTTCAATTCTTTGGATGCGCCAACCATTTATAATCGTAATAGAAATTATTAATTGTCCATTAAATAAAAAATCCTCAGTTCAGGCAACACTTTCCGTTAGACTTGGTGGTCTAGGCATCTGAAGAGTTTCCAGCGTAGCACTTCCGACTTCTCTTCAGTCTTCTTCAGTTCATAGCACGTTAAACCTTATTGGAACAGTTATTTACCCATTACTCGGTGATATAAAGGTCTCGTGCTTGGCTGAGGCCAAGGAAGCCTGGAACAATAAGACCGGACTAGACCTGGTTTCTCTGACAAACGCAGGCATTGAAATGAGCCGCTCAGTATCCAGGTTCAGAAAAACCTATTTGAAAACTGCAGAAACCCTACAGAGCTCATCTCCTAGCATTTGTAGAAAAGGAGTTGGGCTATTATATGAACGAACTGCTCTCATCGAATATCGGAACACTCTTATTACCCTGAAATTAGGTTTAAAAACGAATGAGCTCTATCGCTGCCGCCGTAGTAGAGAGGTTGACATTCTTGGTCACAAAAGCCTGACGTGAGCTGAGCGCTGGTCGCATCCGTCGCCATGCAGCCATTAATGACGTCATTTGACGGGCCTAAATCAGTGCCAATGTACCCGCAATCTTAGAGCCAAACGGAATATTGCAGGACGATGGCAAGAAGTCTGATGGAATGACACTCATTTCGTGGAAAAATGGTCACTACTTATTATGGGATGCAACTAGTGTTGACACATTAGTATCATCTCATCTTTCGCTCTATAAGCGGCGCAAATATGCAGTCCTCTGGGAGATACATGTTTGTGCCGTGTGGTGTAGAAACGTTGGGGTCGTAGAGTCCTGAAACATGATGCTTGTACAGATCAGCCTCGCGAGGCAACAGCGAGGCAACTCAGCTAGTCTTCTGAACACACGACCAACAGACGGCGACTACTTAATATGTATTTTTTACTTAAGTTAATACTTTTCATACTGTATAATTATGTAAAACACTGTTTACTTTTAATTTGTTTATTATTTTAATTAAAAATATTTATGTTTTAACTTCATTTGCTTATAAGTTGTACTTTATTTATTTTTATAAATGTACATATGAATAAAAATGAAATTATATAGATAAATCAATTGCTCTCTTATCCAAATTTTTATTTTCCACCAATAATTTTGTCGACATTTAATTAATATATTTTAAATTAAACATAGAAAACACTGAGCTGTAAACACAAGGAGATACAACTTTTTCCAAAAATTAATGATATCTCCGATGAAATAATTGCGCTACCAAACACCATAGGAGTTTTTGGAACTAATAGGAGCTTTGAGCTCGTTCGTTAGAATTCAACTTTTTTTTATTAGGGAAGTCGAAAATCAAAACTTCGTTTGTACAGTAACTTTGCACCTTTTCACATTTATATTTTCAGTGAGATAATTGTTTTACCGAATATCCTCATTATTACATAATTCTCTTTTAATTCGCCCATCCTTGGCTGACTTGCACTCCTAGACTCTCTCATCTGGTCTTTATTAACACTAGGATTATTTATTATTCAAATAACTTATATAACAATTTATGTAGGTAAGCACACAACGGATAGGACACATCTTGACAAAGAGTTTGTACAAGCACTACTTATTGGCTTAATGGAATCTCTTACAGTAAGCCAATTACAAAGACAAAGGAGAAATAAAGGATAATAATGTGTCCACTTTGTTATTATATAACTCTTAGGCTAAGTCATATCATCACCCCATGTCATCCCGTGAATGCCGTAAGTAGCGACAGAGGGAAACAAATCAGGAGATGGGCAGCAGCGTCTTCCTAATAACGACAAAAAAAACTGCGGTTGCCAACCCACTTGCCAAGCATGGCAACTATGGCAAATGTTCCTCCTATGAGGCAATTTATGGGGCCTCTGTTCAGTAGTAGACTTTAAAGGCTGTAACAGTAACGGTAGGCTTGGTGTAGATATCTAGTCGACACGGGCCACGCAGCGGCAGGACCTCTGACCTCATAAAGTTCCGACCTCCGAGTTACAGGCGACTTTATGCTCTCTTGACGGGCAGGAACGTCAAACCAAGCAACCCAGCTACGCGACCAGTGGTAGCAACCACGATTACAAGCGTAAAGATTAAGACTAATATTCTCTGCAACATGAACATGCATGGAGATTCTTTAAATTACTCATCAAGTACCAATGTCATTCCCACAATCAAATAATAATATTCCTTCTGTATTAACATACTTATAAGGTTGCATTTATGTATTTGAAATAGTTCTCTAAAGTTCACTTCTCAAGTCGGCGATTTCATCTAATTGGGTCGTAGATTAGATCAATGATTCTAAATAATGTCTCATTTGAAAAGAACGACCAACGAGACGTATTAAAATTAAATTACACTAATTTAACATGATATTTATTTCGTTCTTAAATTGATTATAACAGCTTTTAAAAAGTCAAAGAAATGTATCATGATAACTGCAAAGAACCGGGGTAGCTCAGGGGCTACGCGCTCGCTATGAATTTCAGAGTACTAGAGCAACCCGGGTTCGATCCCCGTCGGTACCAAAAAAATTTTTAATTGCAATTTTAAACGCTGATTTACCACGTGCTCGGCGGTGAATGAAAACATAATGAGGATGAAACAGATCAAAGCGGTACATTCGCGGCTCCCTAGCGGTTGAAATAGTGAAGGGTAGGTGAATTTTTAAGACAGAAAAGACTCCTACCACCTGGTAAATTGGATTATTTATAAAAATAAACGTTTAGTACATTATATCAATTTTGTAGATATTTAGGTTTCTTCATTTAATAAATGCATCTTGGATCACAAGGTAACATGAAACGCTCATAATTCCTCGTACACAAGTAAGCCGAATTAAATCCCGACAAGCGCCACTTAAGTGATAGCGATCTTTAGTGATTCTTCAGCTCCACTTTAGTGATCTGAAGTTAGATTGAGAGAAGATCTCTAGATGTGATAGATATTGCGAGTGTGCTGGGAGCAGCAAGTACTATGCCCGGGACGTTCTAATAGTCGAACAAAACGATATAGAGCCCCGTTTTTGTTCCAAGGTTAATCATGGGACCCCTCGTGTACGCTAAAGAGGTTTCAACCAGTAGAAGTCCTTCATAACCTTTTCGTTACCCTTGAAGTGAAAGGTATTCATGAGAATATATTCCCACAGTAAAAAAAGTAGATTGGAGCTACTGACTTAGAGCAGAACTGTAATGCGTAGTATTGCATTGTAGCCGAAAGCCGTATTTTAGTTTGGTTCAATACCCTTTAGTAATTGTTGGTTATGTAACGATAACAATACGAAATATTTTATACAAATCGATACGCTTATTCACAATCGATAAATCGCTCAATAGCCTAAGGAACATAAAAAATCGTGATTTCATCATATTTTTTATCTTTACGATAGACATTTTAACAAACTGTATCTATCTTCGCGATTCATCTGCTTTTCGTATTGGAAATTATTTTAAAATATCGCTTAGTTAGCATTCAACCATGTACTGATTTACAAACTCATTTGGTTGCCCTCAGTTCAAAATTATTATATCACATTCCGTTCCAATAAAATCTCAAATGTCGAAGTTGAGTTGTGTGATTGAATTTGATGATTGATCTGAAATAATATTTATTTAGTAAATTTAGAGCCTACAAATGCATCCATTGAGCTCAAAGAGTTATTTATTCTCCGTTGTAGTAACTTGAATATAGGTTTATGGAATCTTTGTTTATTTACAAGAACGTTATGCAGTTAATTTTGTAAATAACAAAGAAGTTTTATGTAATTCGGTTTTAAGTATTGTTGTTTTTTCCTTAAATATTTGTCGTTCAATAATAAACAAGCTCCGCGGATTTAATTTTTATACGTGGTAGACCCATGTCGCAGTTATATTAGTAGTAAAGACCAGGGGAGGACCACACTCTCATAGAATACCAGCGTAAAATATTAGCTTAATGCTGCTGTATTTCGTATGGTGAGTGTAGAGAACCGGATACCCTTTTTACTGGAAACGAATCATTCCATCTTAGTCCTCACGGGTGACAACGTATTTACATTTTGATACATAATCGAGGATAGATGTAGATGTTTATGGGCCACAGCAACCGCTTACCATCAGGTGGACTGCGTGCTCGTTTATCACCCATGTTTATCCCACAATCTTAAAAAAAATAATCCTCACGGCAAATTTAAGTGCTGACATACTACGTGTCCGGTGTTTAAGGAAAACATCGGAAACCTTCATGTGGACTCAAATTATTCAAGGACATGTGTTGTACGCCACCACGCACGGCAACAGTGCGTCAAAATATTTGCTCCATAACATTCTGAAAAATATGAGAAAAAAAAATTATATTTATATTGTATATAGGCTACACATATTTTGAACTGTATGCATGGTATACGCATTTTATCAAACACAATTATAATACGTTATGCATACATTTTAAATAAAATAAAATAATTTATTTCCCCAAATAACAATCTTACATTTTTTAATCAGTGCTCAAAGTCACCTAGTAAGCAAAATAATGCCCGTAACAAGTGACTTCAATAATAATTACAATAACTTTAACGAAATAACTTTAACTTAGAGAAAACCACAAAGATAAGAAAAGCATTACTTTAATATCTTACTATCAGTCTCATAGCATTAATACAGAAATAATTATTGCTTGTATTTTATGTATAATATTATGTACATTTACTGTAACAATGTAACCAAAAGTTGCGATTATTCAGTACCCTTATCTTTTTTACTTATATCAACTTCCCTCTCTTATGTGTATTAACAAGTATATGGTTTCATTTACGGCATATAAATGTAGTACACATATGGTATATATAAATAAGATAGATTAGCCCATAAGGGGGATATTTGCCATGGTGTCTGCTCTTGGCAAGTGGGTTGGCAAGTGCAGTTTTTTAGTCGTTATTAGCAAGATGCTGCTGCCTATCTCATGATTTGTTTCCCTCTATGGCCGCTTACAACACCCACGGTACAGCATATCATCATCATCATCATCATCATCATTAAAACCCTTCGCAAATTCGCAAATCTATTGTAGAACATAGGCCTACCCCAAGGAATATATTTAATACGGTACGGCATATATATAATATTAATTAAGTACACGCAAACTCTGGTTTGGCTTTTAGTGCTAATTGTTTCCAATTCCTAATAACCTTTAATTTAGCATATATCGTTAATTGTTTAAACATAGTTCTAGGCAGACATAAAATACCCAGAGCGGTGGCGTACAGCAGTGAGAAAGGTGCGAGTCGATTGGTTATGTTACTTTATTGTCAATTGATTCGCAAGCCGAGCATTGACGGCTTTATGACGCAGTGGGTTAGTAATTAGTTGAGATGCTGAGAATCTCGGGTTCGTATCCCGCAGGGAACAAATATTTGTACGGCCTATAAATTGAATTTTTCCGGTATTAATGTTTGTCTTTGCCCAAATTATGTAGATTAACTGCCTTCACTATACGGGAGAAAATCCTAATGTGAGGGTAACTCTTTTATAAGAAAACTCTTCTCAGTAGATGTCCTTTTGCTAGTAGTTTTTTACAGCATAATAAATAAGAATGAAATAAAGAATGTTATAGTATAACAAATCTTATTTTCATAAACTTATCTAATATGAGTAAATATGGTCTTATTTAACGAAATTATAATAAGTTTCTTCAAGGTAATTGCAGAATCAAAGGGTTGGCTTAACCGGAGAATAATACGCTCTTACGGAGTACGTCATAAAACATGAGTAGATTAATACTTTATTTCATATAGTGAGTGACAAAAACGGGACCCTTTTTACTGCTGAACGAAGAATCCCAGTTCAGTCTATCGGCGTGACAAAGCAACATCGTTCTTAATTGAGAACATTTGAGTCTATGTGCACGGCATCCTCTTATCAGCAGTGTATTGCCTTACTTGTATAAAAACAAATGTTCTGTTCAGTTTTTGCAATTTTGTGTTGTGTATTATGTGGTATCACTATGCCTATTGCTGCCGCCAAATAGCAGTATTTTTTATAGAATATAGATGAAAACGAGCACACAATCCACCTAATGGTAAGTGGATGCTGTGGTCCATAGATATTTTTATTTATCCTCGGTTTAGAATCAAAATGCAGATGTGTTATAATCTCTGAAGACTAAGATGGAAGGCCTCGTTTCCAGTAAAAACGGTCTCCGGTTCTCTATATTCACCATACAAAACACAGGAGCATTAAGCTGCTATTTTACGCTGATATTCAGAGTGAACGTAGTTCTACCCCGATCGAGCTGACCCATTCGTGCTAAGACCATAATATAGCTGCAACGTAGCTCTAACAAGTATAAAGTTCAGTACGTAAAAAATAATTTAACTGTTGTGTTTTGGTATGAAGGGTAAAGAGATCCGGTATAATTACTAGCTGTAAGGTATTTCATACACGTGTATATTACCGTACTCTGTGCCCTCTTTGTTTAAAGTTGGCTGCAGCAGTCGATAGACTTCAGTGGCTACTTACCAGCAAGGAAACTGTAAGTTGGTTTATCACTTCTGTTTTACAAAATAACGCTCATAATATACATTGTTTGATTATTAAAATATACATAACGAAATATCTGTGTCAAAAGAGAGCAGACAGCTTAAATGAATTCTGCTGCGTATTTTAGGTTGAATATTATATGACGGCTTGTGGCGCAGTGGCTTAGCTTATGGGTTACAGCGCTAAGGGATGCAGGTTCGAATCCCGCACGGAACAAGTATTAGTATAGCCATACAGGTAATTGTTCCGGGTCTGGATGTTTGACTTTGTGAAATTTATGTTTGTAAACTGTCCTCACTATACCGAAGAACATCCTAGCTGGAGGAAACGTTTAAAAAAATATAATACTATAATACTAGAGTGTGCGATTTGTAATTAATTAAACAATGTAATGTAAGAGACTACGTTATCCCATTACCACTAGTAACTACCACAAAAGTCGATTAAAGGAATTGATACAAAAATCCATCTATGGGAAGTCATTTCTTTTTTGCATATTATACCAATAATCAGACATAATATGTCCTCACAGACATCCGTGCTGCCCTCGGTGAGAGGACCGAAATAAAAACCGTACATATTGTAGCCGGTCCAATTCGTGCTTTTATATTATTTAAATAGAAACTTGTACTTGTTTAACTGCCTTGTTGGTGTGGTGGTCACAAAAGAGGCTGCTGAATATGATGTCCAAAAAAAATCGGTTATTTAGTTTTACTGTCAAGAAATTCCCCGTACCAGCTCGGAGTCAGAAAGTTAGCGGTGTTTCACCACCGTGCCTCTCGAAGCACGTAAAGTTGTCGGTCCTTCACCTCATCTCTTTCTGCTATTGCAGTTCCACTGGACTACGAGAGTGAGAATAGAATAGAGAGCGCACCTGTCCTCGCGCACACAATCATGCACTATAATCCCATTTTAAGCAGAAAAAAAATATATGTAAGATTTAGTCTCCGTTGATACTGGCCGCCATGACCGAAATTCGATTCGTGGAAAATATTATTATTGTATAGTTTCAGATATTTAATTCTACTGTTATTTTTCTAATACTTTTTTTGTAAATTATCATAAGCCTGGATTTATATTCTAAAACTACGTATAAATGTGTTTCCTTCATTTATTTCTTTTTTTCATGTAACGAAATGGAGTAATTAAGGTTTTTATTATGCCTCTGTCTTATGTCTATTAGAGCGTCTTTCCCCGGTCGAGCCGACCACGTGTTACAACGACAATATACCTGCAGCGGCAGCGTGACCCCACCAATCATTGCTAAAACATTTTATTACTTCTTATCCCGTATTTATTTTGTTCGTAACCACTACTGATCCGTGTTGAATTTTACGATCGTGTAATTGACAGGGCAGCGACGAAGTTGTAAACTATGCTTGGCCTTTTGTTTGCTTGTGTTTTTGAGAATAATGTCTTTTTGTTTATAGTCCCTAAACACTTAACTATTTATGAATATGTCATGAGTAGTTTGTTGTCAGCGCCATTGCAACCTTTATAATTTAATGGTTGTAATGCAACATTTGATTACATTCATCTAAACGAATGAGTAAATCATAATAAATTTAATGCGTATATTTTCTTAATATTACAAAATGTGATTTGTCGATACGTAAATAGTATCGGTAGTAGTTAAACTGCCAAAAAACCTTTTAAAATATTCTTAAACCATAGTTTGAAAAACGTTCCCACTAGATAGACGGATGACCTTGCCTTTTTTTACTGGAAACGAGGCTTTTCCTCTTATTCCTCAAGTGTGATAACGCATCTGCATTTTGATTCTAATTCGAGGACTGATGTGGATATGTATGGAACACAGCATCCACTTACCTTCAGGTGGACTGTGTGATCGTTTGTTATTACCCTTATTCTTATTACCCTTATTCTATAATCTAATATTATAACTCTTATTCTATAAAAATAATTAAAACACGACACGCAGAAAGTCGACGGATGCAGGTAGCTTATGACCGTTTTGCTTTATTCCTATGAGCCCTATATTCAGTGGTGAGCTTGTGAAGTTCTTTAGGGATGATAATGATGATGACGATAGCTTAAAGCCCAGGCTAGTATTAATAAATCACGTTTTGTAGTAAAAATTCTAAGTCAGCTCCGGCTTCGCACGGGTGATATCCGAATTCTACAACAGGGCTGTCTACTGGGTCCAAATATGCCTATAACCTTCGCGGAAGAGCAAGCAATACATTGATTTAGTCTTACCAAAATCTGATAAACGATAAAATATATAGAAACAAAAACTATTTTTTATATTCTATTAGATTTCAGGACCGTTATGCTTATGATGAAATGTCAGCTATACACATACTGCGTTAAAATTCATTAGCTTATCAATTTCAACATCTTTAATATAATGTTTATTAACTCATTAATTTTGACATATTTAACTGAACTTTCAGTCACTGTGTTTAAACTTAAATTACGCAAAGTAACGCCTAATATATCTATGAG
Organism: Parnassius honrathi; assembly: GCA_018247895.1. NCBI lineage: Eukaryota > Metazoa > Arthropoda > Insecta > Lepidoptera > Papilionidae > Parnassius > Parnassius honrathi. The sequence continues at coordinate 9,336 of DWHP01000870.1, forward strand.
TATAAATATGTGAAGGGTGATCTTTGTAACTTTTTAAGCATATTTTTGCGCAGGGCGCATGTAATTTATAATAAGCATAGTTAGTTTATACAGAGAACGAGTGCAGAAAGCTAAAATGTATAATATATAAAGTATTTTACAAACACATTAAACTAAATAAAGCTTTCATTGTTTAAGTTCGTACTGGCAATTACAACCATTAAAATTATTTTTTACGTGGTAAAGCCACGCTGCAGTAATATTATGGTTGCAGCACAAATGGATCGACAAGACCGGGGAAGGACTGCCACGAGATACCAATGTAAAACAGCAGCTTGATGCTGCTGTGTTTCGTATGGTGAGCTTAGAGAACCCGGCATTTTGATTCTTAATTGAGGATAAATGTATATTTATATACGTGTGATTGATAATTATAGACGACAAGCATACAAGGTAGTTTATATTCCACAAGCTTTCATCCTTTGGTGCCTAATTTTATTACATAAAGTTTATCGTAATCGAAGGTTTGTGCACTTCTCTACGTGATATAAAAATCTAAGCATTTTAACATTGGCGTCTACTCTATAATTACGTTATTACAGCTTTAATTTGAAGAGGGTATTTCTATTGGTGATCATTACTACACTTACTCATATAATAGCGGTAGCAACAAACCGTATATTATAAAATACTTTTCATAATAAATACGCTCATTTATAGTTTAATAACCGATACTGATGTAAAAGTTTGTGAACGTGTTGAGGTTTAGGAATTATGAAAATTTTTGACTGATTAAATAACAAAAAAATCAGCCTATATTACATCCCACTGCTGGGCACCAGCCTCCTACTAACAACTAAAACTTTGTTGTTAAGTGCCAAATATCCCGCCTATAAAGCAATCTATGTGTGTCTCTTGGCCTATGTTTAGCAGTGGAATTTTGATAGGCGGTAATTGTGAATAAAATAAAAACAGATACCGTGCAAGTAATTGTTAGAGACATGGAAGTAGTTGAAATCTATTTGTATCTTTTGTTTAAATATTTTAATATGGTGACACGACTACAACTCAGCCTCCTGCGGCTGAAGTGGCAATAATCCAGAAATATAGAAATACAGATTAAACTTAATTGTTGCATGTAAACAACATACTTAAACGAGAAACAATCTTATAATTGTTGTAATTTTGCATAAGAAACATAGAAAAATAAAAGCTAATCTATCAAATTGTAACTAAAAACCAAATTTTTACTCAAATTTTAACATGGTATTACTAAACAATTTTCTCCGTGGTAGAGCCACGCTGTTGCTATTTAATGGTTATAGCACAAATTGGTCGCTTAAAAAGCAGTTTAATTCTGTCGTGTTTCGTATGGTACGTGTGAAAAAGAAAAGGTTTGTCTTTTTCACTGGAAACGAGGTGTCTGTCATCTTCGTCCTCTGGGGTGACTAAGCATCTGCGTTTTGAATCTTAAGATAAATTAATTGAATCAGGCGAAACTTTGCGGAATTCCATTATATTAAAGTTGGTAAGAATTACATCGCCCATATCCACTCAATGAAATAAAATGATGTGTCTTACCTAGTTTGAAGAGCTCTTACCGCCATCCTTCAATTGCGTGCATTATCTCCGTCACCACTAATCGCAGCACTACTAATCACTAACAAAGACGAACCAATATAAGTAATTTTTAAAAACTTTAATTTTTGATCCTTAGTCAAGGATAGGTGTGGATGTCTATGAGCCAAAGCATCCACTTACCTTCATGTGAACTATGTGCTCGATTGTCACCCTTATTCTACAAAAAAATAATATATTTTGATAGGACGCAATATGGCGCGTACAACTGACAGTTGATGGCGCATAAATTGCTCAAGTGGCAGTTTTGTATGGGAAAGTGAACTAGATTTAATGACTACTTGATAAAACAGGCAAAGGATTGATGATTGTAGGTAGCTTAGCACCGTGCTTTGTACAAATTAATGTTGGTAAATTGTACCATTACACAGACTATAAAAAATCCACTGTAGGTTCAAAGTCTACTGCAGGCCTCCCCCACAGATTGCCTCATTAGGCGAGGAATTATCCACGGTTGCCACGTTTAACAGGCGGGTTGGCAACAGCAGTTTCTTTTATTTCTTTTGTTATTAAGAAAAAACTACCGCGCATTGCCTGATTTGTTTCCCACTACCGTCTCTTACCATATAATTTCATCATAAGCATAATCTTAAACGAGCACACAGTCCACTTGATGGTAAGTGGATGCTGTGACCCGTATATATCCACATTTATCTTCGATTAAGACTCAAAATGCAGATGCGTTGTCACCCCTGAGGACTAAGAATGCCTCATGTCCATTAAAACGGGTCCCCAGTTCTCTAGACTCACCATACAAAACAAAGCAGCATTAAGTTGCTATTTTATGTTGGTATTCTGTAATAGCGTGGTCCTTCTCCGATCGAATAGATCTATTCGTGCTACAATCATAATACAGCTGTAGCGTGGCGCTACTACGTATAAAACTCCTGGACGACTCTTGGAATCCGTTGGTTGTGATAAATATACTTCATCACCATCTTGATTATTATTACCTCCAAACAGTCCACCACTGAACATAAACATTCTCCTTAAAATGTCATTAAACTACATTCATCCCTCGAACTTCTGCAACTCTCATCGTCTTACCGGGTCCGTCACTTCGTCCAATAAATCCGCAATTCACTCCGTTTACTACTATTTAATACTTTAAAAATAAAATATTGATGTACGTTTATTTTTCTAGTTTAAAATTATAGTGCAATTTGTAGTTTTAATGAGTGTTACAGAACTATTGATAAAATTGTAGAAAATTACAAACTTTACAATGGACATAGAAGACAATCATGGCGGCTAATAGGTAAAATTGTCTGACAGCTATACTGTTGAAACTATAGTAAATATCCCTTATGGGGAAATCTACGACGAGGCCTGTGATCAGCAATGGACTTTTGATAAGTTGTAATGATGATGATGATGAAATCAAACATCGAATTAAAAAAATACCCGTTTAATTAAAACACAAAAAGTATAGTTCTAATTAGGTATTGCCAAACTGAATCGCTACATTTGACCTCTAGAAGTGAATAGGATTTTAAATTTACTACAAATATTATTGTCTAGTACTGACCGCGCAACGTATCATCAATTGCAGCTAACCACCAGGGCGTCATAATGCCACAAGCATCTCTCACGAAGTTTACTTCATTAATAATACCCTTGGGTTTCTGACGCCATACAAAATAATACTATTTAGAAAAGTTCTCCTCGACCAATATAGATAAATTATCCACAACCTGAATTTGCACTGATCGAACATTCCCATAAAACAGGTTTGAAATTCTGTTTCTTAACCATGTATCATAATGTAAACGACATTGTTAATTGAAGTAAAACATGTTTAAAATTAAACACATGTTGAGTAAAAAACTTGTTAAACATATCCTTAGTACAAATATTTTTTACAACAACTTTAGACATAAGGGTGACAAACGAGCACAAAGCCCACCAGATGATAAGCGAATGCTGTGGACCATAGACATCTACATCTATCGTCGATTAAGAATCAAAACGTAAATACGTTATCACCTTTGAGGACTAAGCTCGAATACTTAGTTTCCAGTAAATAGGGTTCTCCAGTTCTCTACACTTACTATACAAAACACAGCAGCATATTTTACGCTGGTATTCTGTGGGTAGTACTCGTATAAACATATAAATAAAGTTAACATGTAGTGAAATGAAAGAACGTTTCCATCCACTTTTCATCACAAGTTTCAAGTAGATACAAAATTCCTCTTTTGAAAAGAAACTCATCATCATTATTACAGCTCTTCACAAGTTCATTACCGAACATAGGCCTCACCCAATAAACACCACAAAACATGGTTCTGGGCCACCTGCATCCATCGCCTTACTGCATATTTATCAGGTTGTCACTTTGTCTAGTGAGAGGTTACCCTGAATTTCGCTTACCGGTTACGAAATTGCCACTCAAGAACTGTTCTTCGTCATCGATTGTCAGTTCCTCAAGCTATATGGCTGGCTCATTGCCATTCGCATTCAACTTACTAATTCGTTGAGCTATGTCAATTACTTTTTTATGTAGAGAAATTCCGAGCAAAGGCCTCTCCAGAGCTCACTGGCCGACCTTGAGCTTCCTAATACGGCCCGCTGTGCAGGAACACATGGCGGATTTATATGTCATCAGTGAAACGAAAATACAAATGATGAACTGTCCTTTATTTTCAACTAAAAGCTAAGCTATTTGAAATTAATTTGAATCTGTAATCCAAATACGAAGGTAAGACCCTCAAGCTTATCAGTACCAGAAAATAATAATGTAATTTATAATGACTTAAAATGACTTAATATTTATATCTATCATTGCCAGATCATAGAATTGATCACTTCGTTGTGTGGCCAACCATTTTTCATGAAATGGTTGTGTTTCATGAAATGAGAAATACCCGCTGTCCACATCATGCTCCAGTCGAGATCAGTCCAGATCAAGGAATAATCATGTGACGATATTAACAGCTAAATGCACGGCTACTTCATGTTATGGTCAAACATTTGTAATCATATCGTAAAATAGTTATATTATCCACCGTTAAAGGCACTGATATCGAATTGTTTTTGTGATGCATCATAATTATTCTGATAAAAAACGGACTCAAAGACTGTCCACGCATCGAAAATTAATGGACACTATTATTGGAGTCCAAAATATGACTTTACGGAAATTGCGGGTGAAGATATTTTAATCCTCAAAAAGAAATGTGTTGATGATTTTACAATTTCCATAGAAAAATATTATGAAACAGTCACTGAATTCAATAAAACCGTTGGACGTAGTGGCCGACTGAATACTAGAACTCATGCCGCACCTTCTTGAGCGGCTTCCATTTTCACCTGCACAACGCACGCCCCCATGTCTGATGCGTGAAAGCCGTGGGGACCAGAAAAAACAAGCACTCAGAAGTACTAGCCTTCCTGACCCCATCGGTGGGTCTGGTCTATAGCTCCACCACCAAACAAGATTCGGCTGCGGAGGGTAAAGAGAGCGGCGTCTCGCAATACCCAGACTTCTAAATCGGTAAATTAAAATTATAACTAAAGCTAAATGTATAAAGTTTATAACTCAGAATGTAAAAAATATCAGTACTAAAGTAATTTTCAATGGGGAGGAACTGAGTCTTTTTGATACTACCATTTTTCTTGGAATCCCGCTAGACTATTTCTGCTGCATATGCAGTAAAATAGATGAGAAGACTTTCCAATGTTGAAACAGCTAGATTAGTTTACTCTAGCTATTTCCATAGCATAATGTCGTATAGTATTATATATTGCTATGGTGACTCACGACTGACACTGTAAGTATATTTGGTTGTACAGAAGAGTGACATTTGAGTAATCTATAACTTATAACCTAACTCTACTAGTCACTCAAACAGAAATTTAAAGAAATTTATCTAATAAATTTGGCCTCTCAATACGTTACGTAAATAATAAAAGTATTTTTAAAAATATAAGTGATATTAATTCTGTAAATACTAGGAACAAACACAAGCTAGTAGTACAAGTTACTCGACTTCACTTGGTCAGTAATTCATTCTTGGGCGATGTATACGGTTTTGTAACAAAATCCCAGAATATATACAAAATTTGACCTGCACAAGGTTCAAAAACTTTCCTAAACTAAGTTTGTGTAAAAAAGGTTATTTTAATATTAAGGAATTTATGGATGATAACTCCTGGGAAGGGTGATCGCTACCAAGCTGTTTCTAATTTGTTATGTGTTGTTAATTGTAACATACATGATTGTAAACTGTTTTTTTTAAAGTGCCGCTGGGTTTCTTGCTGGTTTTTCCAAGGACAGAGGTTTATTTTTTACAAACCGGTGTTAAATTAAAAAAGTGACTTTCAATAAGTATTATTTATAATCTATATTGAATAAAAATGTTTCTGTTTCTCTTTCTTCTCTCCCTCCGCAGCCCCACCACCATCGTATCAACGTTGCGGCCCCGTCAGAGTCGCGGAGGATAAGGAAAGTGCCGCACCTTAATACCAACACAATATAACGTTAACCTAACGTGGTTAAAAATAAGCAAGTGTTTGTACTTACAATAAAAAAATATAAGTTTTTTTTTCAGTTGGAATTTTGATTAAACCTTTTATACCATGGCAATCTTACATTAATGATATGGCTAAACATGGACTGACATATAATCAAACGTTGAAGTTCGAACAATATGGTCAGTTTTAGCTGGCAATTTCACGAAATACAACTATTTCATGAAATGGTCGCCCGCATCATGAAGTAATCAATCCTAAGAACTGGTCACACACACCAGGAAGTTTAGTTTTATTTTAGCTTAATAATTAATAATAATATTTAATAATTAATAATTTTTAATAATTCAGAAGTAAAAGTCTGATAAAAAATCTGCACGTCATGTAAAAAAATTTAATTCGTCTTAAAAGAAAAAGGCTTAACGCCGTACAAATTACAGCCTTGTATTTTTATGGTAATCATTCTTGTTATTGATTTATCAACAATTATTAATCTTATCTGAAGATACTAAAGCCATTTGTGAAAGGATGCAAACGTCCTATTTATTGAGATCCGATACACGAGGTAAATACTATGTTTATATTTTAAATATGTATCGTTATTATATTCTTCATCATTACAGTCCTACACAAGCCCACTTCTGAACATAGGCCTACTCTAAAAAATATCACATGCCACGCTCCTGCATCCATCGACTCCCTGCATATCTTACTAGGTCGTCCTTCACAATAGGCCGTATGAGGACGCTCAAGGTAGCTTAGCGAGCTTTATATATGATTGTTTCGTTTAAAGCAAGCTTTAGAATTTTCTCATGTTTTGTGGAAAATACTACTTTGTTTTACCTAAAAATATATAATAATAAAAATATTCATTTTTAATATTAGTAATAAATCAAGAACATGAAAATCCCAACGCACACGCTAAAACACACTTTACAAGCATCGCCATGAGTTACCTTTTTAATGTTGTCATTAACTGACATGAGATATGAGATAAGCACTTAATCTTTGGCCAGAGTTATTAAAATTTACTGAATTACCACTGTGAGGATTTATGATTTAGCGTCAAAGCAGTAGTCCATTAGAAGAAATATATTTAGGTGATCACGGGATAGTCAATTATCGTCATGAAAACTTCTGGAATTTGAGATCTTAGTTATCCAGTTCCAGACATCTTATATCTAAATGTTGCCCGTCTCAGATCTACGATCGTTAGATTTTAGAGATAAAATTTAAAAGATATATTTTATCCTATATTAGCCTGGGGTTTATAAATCATATATTTATGTAGAACTTTAATTTTTTTTAAATGTGCCAATTGTTTTATATGCTTAGCGTGTCGCAAAAGGCAACGAATGTGATATTAGTTATGTTTGTATTTTCGTATGTCTGACTACTCGCGCTGTGCGTATAGAACTTGTTGGTAATCTGAGCACGGCGAGCTTCATAGGTGCATTTAAGGGGTTCCTTTCTCGCCGTTGCCCTGTAAGTAAAATGTACTCAGATAACGGCACGAACTACTTCAGCGCGAAACGTATTTTATCGGAATTACATGAATTTCTAACCTCTAAATATTATCACTTGGAGTTCGCTCACATTTTTTTAAAGGGCCATCTCTACAAGCTATACTTTCGAAGTATCAGTGACGTTAATATAAAGATGCATGATTATAAATGATACAATTTTACGTACTTGCAATAGAAGTTAATGTGACACGTTTTATCCGTAACTAACAAAAAGATACTTCAAAATTCCGATAAGTCATTTATGAATAGTGGCCCAGTGGAAGTGGCCCAGTGGAAGAGTGAGAGAACCTTTATCATCCCGTGATTGTCGTAACGAGAGGTGACAGCGGGAAACCGAAACTGGCATCTTCAAACTAATGATAAAAACTCAAAATAATTAAAAATTGCTTACGTGATAAGAGTGATATCTACGGCCAATATCTCTTATAAGGCAATCTATGGGGGAGACATATTAAATTCAGTAATGGATTTTTGACGGGCTGTAATTGGATGAATGAATGAACTATTAATGAATAAATGAACGATTGAAAAAATGAATGAATTATGAGCTAAAGTACGAGATGAGTCAAAAATATCATGACTATTATTTAACGTGATAATTAATATAAATATTTTTTTATTACTTACGTCTAAATAACTACTAAGGCAAGCTAAAGACAATAGTATATTATTTATCTTATTTGGTTATTTAAATTACAGGTAATAGTTTATTCTCATATCATCAATATTGAAGAAACAATTATTTGTAATTTGAAT
>DWHP01000871.1:0-17703 GCA_018247895.1 Parnassius honrathi
ATCGGTCCGGAAAAATCACCGGTGGTAAACTATTCCACAGAGAGGTCGTACGCGGAAGAAAACACCTTTTGAAACGTCCAGTTGTATATTGATATTCATCCACTAAAATCTATGAAAGTTTTCTGTTGAACATAGGGCACGCCAATATTTTGCCTCATCGTTTTGCCCTAGTTACTACGCTTGTTTTCAGAAAAATGCTGCTGTCTGTCTGTTTCCTATTTCATTTTCTCTTTATTACCTCTTATGCCATATGCGTGTCTTACCCATGGGACGATATGCGGTAGTGGGTTTTTTCACACATTTACTATACCGCTACTTTCACAACACGGAACCGGACTAATAATTTTATTATATTCATACGGTTTCGCCGGCTCTATGTAGGTTCAGCCAAAAGGTTCGAATTTTCATGGTACGGGTAACGACTGCCATACATTAATATTATTGAAAATAATAACAAAAGTGTTGGTTAACTTAATAATAATTTATTCAGATTATAACTTACCTTGTTTTAAAAGAAGCAAAGTGGCTTCACCTAATTTAACCTCACAAACCCCAAATGGTCGGTTCGACCAAGGCGATATTCCGTCAAATCCCAATTGGTCCAATCCGACCACACCCACTCACAGCACTCTAACACATAAACTATTAAATTTAGAGACTACTTTTCTATGAAGAAATTTTGCATTATAGAATCAATATGAAATATTCTATCCTCTAGTGCAACAAAAAGTTAGTTAGCCTGTGGATATTTATTTACAATCTACGTTCATTACGAGCGCCATTTTAATTTGGATGTAGTTGTGTTGATTTTTGGATTTTTCTAGTGTTTTATTAGTATTTTATTATAAAATTGGAATGAAAATTTTTGTGTGAAAATAATTTATCTTTTTACGTAAATAATTTTGAGTAATATATAGAAATAATATAGTAATTTTTACGCTGTCGACATCGGCTTGGTATTTACCCGTTTTTTGTTATCAAAATACAACAAAGTCTTTTTGTAATGAAGTAAGACAGCACTTTTGTTTAGACCACAGGATGGAGAATTTTTTATAGATTTTATAACGCCAAACTTCTTCATAGAAAAGTAGTCTCGAAATATAAGTTTTAATGGTTCAAAATACCGAGGGTGGGTGCGGTCGCATGCAACCGCTCGGGATTTGACGGGCGCATGCGACTGCATGGGATTTTATGGGGATTGAAGGGTTAAGGCAAGATAAAAAACAAAAACATGTGTCATGTGGCAGGTCACACGCGGTAGAGGTGAAACTTTCAAAGAAGTCAACTTTGAGAGAATGTGACGAATGCAGATTATCGGGAGTAGGTTGGTAAGATTTATCATCATTATCATTACAGCCTTTCACAAGTCCACTGCTGAACATAGGCCCCCCAAGGGATGCCACAAGGCGCGGTCCTGAGCCACCTGCATCCTTCGACTTCCTGCATGTCTTACCAGGTCGTCTTTCCCTGTGCTTGTAAGGTTAATTTATTAAAATACTAGCCGTGCCCGCTACTTCGTTCGCGTGAAATCAGTACTTTTGCTATTCTAAGTGCTAATGATTTATTTGTAAATGAAACCGCCGCGAAAATTTAGAAAGACACAAATCTGAATAAAAATATTCAGTTAGTCGGTCAATCAGACATTCAAACGAACGAACAAATAAACGGACCCACGAACGAACCAAGAAACGAATAGGGCAAACTGTAAGCTTGTGTTTTATTTTGTAAATAAACAACGAAATGACCGCAGTAACGTTATTCCTAATTTGCCCCCGAATTTCTCTAGCCAATTACTGGTTTCTATACAACAAATAAGATATTGCCCTAAATAAGCAAACACCATCACTAATTAGTGATGTTAATAAAAAAATCAAAACGAAAACTGCAATCCAATGCCTACCTGAAACTAAATAACAAGTTACACATTAGCAAAATAAATGAAATTGCGCAAGTATCTATAGATACTTATTTATGGGATGAGACAAAACATGTTTTGTCTCATTCTGTACACATATGAAAAATAAACCTAACTCGACCTGGGAAAGTTTTTCGTTTTTTGATATTTAAGTAATACGAGTAGGTGTCGTCGGGATTCCATCCCCATGCCTCAGAAAACACGTAAAGCCGTTTTATCTGTATCCGTTTTATCTCACTATAGTTTTGTCGGATTATTAACTCGGACACAATGATAAACAGACAATTTTTAATATTTTTATATAGTAAACAATAGGGTCAGATTTTCGTAACGTTCTATAAAAGGTATTATTTATATTTATCGTAATTTTGTTTTACGGATTTGCACACCATTATGCAATTATAAACCATTTTTCCGCGCAAGCCACGTATCCACGGTTTTAACACTTTAAGGTGAGACATTAGGAAAATTAAAAATAAAAATTAATCGCATTATTTAATCCTAAAGTACTCATACTAATTTTAAAGCTACAATAATCATTTACTATTTTTCCCGATACAAGTATGAAATTACCTCGTAAAGAAACGTCCTTAAAACCTTATTTTACTAAGGGTTTAAATTTTTCAAAAATTCTTTCTTAGTTGATATTTACTCAATAAAAGGAAGTTATCGTCTTAATTTCAGGCATCTACATCCAGCGTTTTGGGCTGTACATTTAATGCAATATTTTTATACAAAATTTGAACCCTTGTTTTTAAACCGCAAGAGGCAAATTTTATTATTTAATTATTTTAAATCATGAATATTTTTTCTCCCTTCAAATTGAATATTATCTAGCACACCTCTCTCCCCTGATAAGGGGTTGTTTTATTATGAAATCGCTACATACGTAGAAACTATGCCAAATATAAGGCAATCAATGGGGAGGCCATTGTTCAGCAGTGGACATGTTGTAGTGGTTATCGGATTGTAGTTGTGCAGATCCCAAAAACAGCGGCTAGCAGATAAGGTTCATGAAACGAAACTGAACTATCAATTAGCGGTAGGATTAAAAAAAAGCATCGTATATTATGTAAAGAAATCTTATATACTATTTGAGACAAATCTTTACAACGCGATATAAATAGCACAAATTTCGGACACAACGATATCTAGTAAAATTAAAATAAACTACATATTGTAAACAAATTAATTGACAGATTTCATACATTCCCGCCCGCTATGGACGGATTTACGGACGGATACAGTTTAATGTATAAACATGAAATGAATAAAAAAACCAAAGATTCAAAATAAAGCTTTTAATAATAATAAAAAGTATTTCATAAGAATTAAACATTAAGTATTAAAATTTGGAATCCTTTAGTATTTTATTCAAATTAAATACAAAAAAGCTTAGACTTATGCATTTCATTCAGCAAATAATAGCAAATAAACATCATAAGAATAAATTATATTCATTCCTCCTTTGAAGACCTCTCTTTTGTCATTCCGTTGAGTATATATAGCATCGCACTTCACCAAATATTTTGCCCTTTGTCAATAAGTTCATGATATTTTTCACCTTTAGTCGAAACACACTCGATATTATATCGTGTCTATCATGAGATTGTTGTCCTCGAAGCAATTGCTCTTTTATCTCGTCCCAGCGAGGATTGCACGAGAAAGTGATGAAAAGATCATACGGGCCGTAATTCATAACATAGGTCATAGCGTCCTGTGTTCTTTCTATTGTCACATTATGTGTGTTTTTTTAACTTATAAATAGTGTAAATTATTTACATTTTAAATTTTGCCAAATTGTAAGCCAGTTTGTCGGCAACGCAACGGTTTATCGTTTCACATTCCTTAATAACAATATCTGGTACTTGTAAATACTTAAATTAACACATAAATAATTAAAGTAACATTCACCACTATGAATACAACGGTAGATAATGTTTCCTCCATGTGAGAAATTTCCTCCTTTGTGTAATTTGGCGCTTCGGCATTATATATGTCTTAGGTTTCTTAAATGTTACCATACCGTGCTGTTCTAATATGATTATGCATTTTACTTTCATGTATATGTGAATAATTTCGCAAATATTAAATAATGTCATAATTTTTATCTAGAGCTTTTTTCGTTTTACGATCAACTAATATCTTTAAGAATCTTATCTGTATACTTTATTTTGTTAAGATATGTTGGGAATGTAAGTCCATAAGATGCACCTAAGATATGGATCCGATCCGATCGCTAGCGTCTGCTAGGGCGTAATACTTCATATAAATGATTCCTCGGTTCGCAACATATTTTATATGATTCAGTTTTCGTAAAACTGCACCAAGCCCGTTACACACTAATTCAACATGTAAGTCCCATGAGAAACGATTATCTGTAAACAACCTTAAATATTTATAGTTCGTTACACATTGTAGTTTTTCGCAGCGGCAAAGAGAGCGCAACTGGTCAGTATGCAGGCTATCGTAAGTGTGACCCATAAGAGCCATATCTACTGTTTTTCTAGAACGGTTATAGGGTGATGATATTACCATAAATTTGGTTTTATTCAAGAATATGATATTGTCGTAAGACCACTTTATTAAAACCCGAAAGATTCGCGCTGACCTCCAGATGAATGTCATAAAAATTGAAATATGCTTCAATAGTTACAACTGCTATAAAAAAGGTGTATTTTGGAAGAATGAATATTCACTAGAGCAATTGAAAGCTGTTGGTAGTGCCTTATAAGCAAAGTGAACCTCGTTCACGAAGACAGGGCTCGAGAGAGGTTAAGAACATAAAACGTCCCTATTCCACTTGTACCAGGTTTTCATTATTACTTTATTATTAATTATCCCTTCTCGCTTGGATAAGGCTCACAATATATTTAAACATAAAATACCCGATACAAGGGTTTCGCTCTCCCACATTTATTTTAAAAAATGTGGTGAAGGCACACGGCTCACCGCGCATGGCAGCGGCGGCCATGCGCGGTGAGCGCCAACCATTTTAATGCGCTCCCCCCGAAGGGAACGTTAAATTGGGAACTGGACCGTAGTCCACAGCAAAATAACTGGCGAACCAGTAATAGAGGGCTTGGCCCCCTGGTAGTGCGTAAGCACAAACATCGACGCATCGACATGCGCGACTTCGGTCGATATTTCACGCGACGCCATACAGAATACGAAAAAATCCAGCCACAGTGAATGTACGTCACACGGTTTAGGCAAATAGGCACACTAGCCGTAAACCCTCCGTGAGCGCCACCACCTAGCAGATCGCCGCTCCTGCGGACGTGATGTAAGTGTATGGCATCACCACCAATTGCATGATCAGCACGGCTACTCAAGGGAATGCGTCGAAGTCTCCTCAGATCCTCCCTCCAGCTACCATCCGCATGAGGTCGACACATATGCTCCACCAACCAATACAACGGCAGATATAACCAAAAGGCTTCTTCAAATTTGAAGAAAACCGTACACGATTCATGAAAAGTGTGTTAATTTGCTATCAACCTCTTACACATACAAAAGTGATGTCACTTATAGTTTATTGTCCAGATACATGAGATCTTAACGAATTTTTAATAGAAGTATTCTTACGGCACCCATGTCTTAAAAATGAATGTAACAAACCACTACACAATCCATCTCATAATACGTGGATGCTGTGGCCCACAGCGACCTTCATATGTTCTAGATTAGGGATAAAAATACAAATACGTCTTCATCTCTGAGGACTAAAATGAAATACCTAGTGACCAGTAATAAAAGTAACCATTCATTAACACTGACTATTTGATACAATGACTATTCAACAGTATGGTATTCAGATAATAGTGATTTCATCACGAAGATCTGATGACATCCGGTAGACGGCATTCTATCGGTATATACTAGATCTATAATAAGTAATAATCAAACTAAAATAAAAAGACGGTGCAATTTACCATCTAGAGATTCATCGGCACTTACCACTATGAACAGTACGCAAACAATCCTGAATTCAATCCTGAAAAGACGACAGTGAGCAGCTTTAAAGAGAGATAAGAAGATAAATAGGAGACATGTAGTAATTATATCGCCAACCTGCTTGCCAAGCAATCACGCTTATACCAAAGATCAAGATAATTACGATATGGAATTACGTGATTGCTACTATTGGACCCTACGGACCAAGAGTCTTTACAGCAAATAGTACAAATACTCTCTCGGAGACTCATGTTGTGCTTATAACTAGACAACTAAAATAAACTATATCCTAAATAAAATGGAAGTAATTCAATTGTAAGCTTAATTATTTGCGCGGGTTCGGTATAAAAGGACAACACTCCGCATAATTTCGTAGTGTTATCCACGAAGCTAGTTTTCAGCACGCCCTCTTGGGAGTAACATACGGACGATTATAAACAACAAGTCCAATTATTACCATAATACGACTGTTTCACATACCACACATAAACATATTGTTACGAGCTTGTGGTTAGTGACACTAAAAAAATGCCGATTAAGTACCTAAATTCACACTTTAGTTACCGAACACCAATACTAGATGGCGCTAGTGGAACTTGCCATGTACCATGTAATTATGGCGCGCAACACTACCCCAAGCCTAATATTGGCTTGGGGTAGTGTTACGCGCCAATCGATCCACATGGACGATCTTAGGAGTACCTCTTGCACCTTTCTGTATCCGGTAGGTTACGTCATTGATCCTTGTCACAATCCGGTACGGTCCTTCCCATTTAGCTTGAAGCTTAGATTTCCCATTCGTGCGGACTGGATTGTGCAACCACACTAATGAACCTTCGTCGAATCCTTTGTTGTTCATTTTGCGGTCATACCAGGTATTCATTCATTCAGACGTTTGCTGGCCCGATTGTCTGACGTGCTAATAAATGTCATTCATTTTGTTCTGCAACAGCGCTTCGAAACGAGAGTAATACATATATGTGCTTGTCATAATCGCGTTTCCGATTCGATCCGATTCGGTCCGATTTTCCACAACTTTTGCTAGGCACCTCTCCAAAGTCTGATTAAATCTTTCTAACATTCCATCACATTGCGGGTGGTAAGAAGTAGTTCTTTTTTTATGAGTACCCATAACTTGGAATATTTCCTGGAATATTTGGGATTCAAAATTCTTTCCTTGATCACTGTGAGTCTCTAAACGTACTCCAAAACGATAAAAGACTTCATGAACTAATTTAAGACCCTTAATTTGGAATAGCAGAGAAGTAATCCATCACAACGATGATATATTTGTTACCACTTACACTTTCCGGAAACGGTCACGCAACGTCAAGGGCTATCCGCTCCCATGGTGCACCAACATTGTATAATTTTAATGCACCTTTAATACGAGTCTGAGGTCCCTTCACAGCCGCACTTGTACGTTTTCAACACCAATCTTCGACATCGTCACGACATTGAACGCAGTAAAATCGTTCTCGGAACTTGAGTGGAGTTCGCATAACTCCCAGATGGCCTCCTAAACAATCATTTTGGTACAGCTATAGAACATCTGTTACTTTAGCTTTATGGACAACCATTTGCAAATGACAGCTGTCTCCTCGACTATTTTTCCATTTACGGCACAGAACTCCATCCTGAATCAGCAAGCTGTCCCATTGGGCCCAATAGCTTTTCGTTGTCAACCTCATCGCTGAGACGTCGGTCCACTTGGGCTTGGGAGCACTTTCTTAGCGATGAATCTTTTTGCTGTGCATGTAGGCTATCTTTCCATTAGTTGCTGAGGTGGTGTGTCCTGAGCATCCTCACAGACACCACTTCCTTACCTTCTCACCTAGGCAAGCCTCGTCTTGAAAATTGCAAGCATTGTACTAGTACAATGTTTGCAATCTTCAAGACAGGGTCTTCTTGTGAATGCATTTGCCTTGCCATGTGATTTCTCGCTGCGATATTCGATCTCAAAATGGTATTTCTATTGCTGTTGGGCGGTGTTTTTAGCCGCACTACCCGATCGATCAATTTTCATTTTCACAGTTTGCTTAGAACAGCTAGATCGAAGATGGCCCCTGTTCATACAGCCGTAGCACCTTAGGCTGTATTTTTTATTGCTGTCGCGAACTGTAGTTGCTACAACCTCCTCTAACGCGATGGGAACGATAATACTGCTGCTGCTGGGTGAGCTGCACTACCCTATCGAGTTCGATCACCTTCCCTTTCTACAGTTCGATTAGGGTAGTTGGATCGAAGATGGCCCCTTTTCCCACAGCAATAGCAGCTAGTGCAGTATTTTTTATTGCGGTTGCGAAATGTAGCCGCTGAAACCTCCCTGGCACGACGAGCACGATGATCCTGCCGCACGACTTCCACCTCTAGTACGTGGGCCAAAGCATCTTTAAGTGTCTCGTGTTGCCAGACCCTCACAACAACTCTGACTTCAAGGTCGCGGGTACAGTCGATGAATATCTGCACCAGGTTCCCCTAAATAAGCGCAGGTACAGACCGAGATGATGCTTTTCGAATTAGATTCTCCACCTCAAGGGCCCACTGCTGCAGGTTTTAGTTACTGCACTGCACGCAATCTTTACGCTGCACACGAAAGACGTGTTCTAGGTAAGCGTCGCTATATCTCACCTCCAATGCCTCAAGGAGCTGCTCGTAAGTCACTTCCATACGGAGAGCTACCAGAACAGTTAAGGCTTGGTCGCGCAGGCCTAGGGTGAGAGCAGTCATAGCCTTACTTTTATTCCAGCCGCTTGCCTTCATGACAACTTTGGACTGGATTTTGTAGGCTGACCAGGCGGAAGTCCCGTCGAACGGTGGCACTTTGAATCCACGTAGCGAAGGTGTTGTAGCTACCATGGGAGCTGTTATTCCATCCTTAAGTTTGAGCTCATCCAACATTTTCTTTACATCAGCCATGACGTTGTCAACTCGATTGTTCACTAGGTCGATTCGGGTTTCAGCTTCCGACAGGCGGTTGTCATATTGAGTAACCATATCCTTCACCTCCATTATCTCTTTCCCGAAGGTAGCGTGTAGTCAAAAGACGGGCCTATTCCTCCCGTCGGTGGGCCTGTTTCACCTGCTGCTATTCCAGCCGACGGGCCTGTTCTTCCTGTCCGCGCTGCGGCTGCTCTTCCAACTGACGGGCCTATTCCTGCGACATCATCATCAGAGTACCTAAGGCCTAGGGTGAGAGCACTATGACCTGACTTTTATTCTAGCCGTTCGCCTTCATGACAGCTTCGGACTGGAGTTTGCAGGCCGACCAGGAAGAAGTCCCGTCGAACTGCGGCACTTTGAATCCACGTTGCGAAGGTGTTGTAGCTACCACGTGAGCTGTTATTCCATCCCCAAGTTTGAGATCATCCAACATTTTCCTCACGTCAGCCATGACGTTGTCAACCCGATTGTTAACGAGGTCGATTCGGGTTTCAGCTTCCGAAAGGCAGTTGTCATATTGAGTAACCGTATCCTTCACCTCCGTTATCTCTTTTCCGAAGGTAGCGTGTAGTCATGAGGAATATTTGCTCTTCCAAAATACGGGCCTGTTCCTTCTATTGGCGGGACTGTTCCACCTGCTGGTATTCCAACCGATGGGCTTGTTCCTTCAGTCCGCACTGCAGCTGCTCTTCTAACTGACGGGCCTATTCCTGCAGCATCATCATGAGAGCACCTAAGTCAGGTGTTGCAGATGTAGGAGCTACTGACGGGTTGACCTTTGTGACCGGCACCTGGCCCTCCGACGTCTGGGGCATTGCACCACCAAGTCATCTCTGGTCCGTCTCCTGCTTACGACGTTGACGTTAACTTCGAGTACGGACACGCTCCGCTTAGGTAAAATTGGCATGATTTTATCCCAGTTATGACACCAATTGCTGCGAGCTTAGGGTTCGTGACAGTAAAACTGCCGATTGAATTACCAAAATTGACATTTTAATTACCGAACACCAATTACAAATTAAAACACAATTCGCAGTTATGTTGCTTCGAAGTATTTTCGATCGTCAATTCAATACTCACCCGGTCCTTACCGGCCTTACAGGTCCTCTTCTACTGAAACATCTAGAATATTCGAGTGCATACCGGACCCGACTGATTAGTTGTGAAAATTTCTAGTTTGGAATTTTCTACAAAGCTCTCCTAGTTCTGCTACTCGATACTAGATGGCGCTAGGAAAATGCGCAGAGTACTAGGCATTAATTATGGTGCACAACAATATTGTGAGTAATAAAAAAAAGAGAAAAAAGACAATCTATCCAGAGGCGAAGCCTTACTAGAAGCCGAGTAGCCGGGCTTGCTTTATCAAACTAAATCAATCAATAATATTAACTAATAAAATAAGTCGTAAACTGTTTCAAACTTTTTTAAATTTCTCGCGCGCTCCGCTGTTCGATGCAGGTCGTGACCTCGTATTTCCTTAGCGATACTGCTGCTGTCATAAAAATAAGTAAATTGAGCGATCAGTCGTCGCTCTCGCTCGCGTGGGCTTTTTACGGGGTTTTCGAGAAGACGATCGCTCGCTTTCGAACCTGTGACAAAATGTTCTAGTGAAATATAACTACGATTGTATATAAAGCAATTAGTACAGAGAGAAAAAGCCAGGGTTTCATGAATGAAGTTGTCGAGAGAGGACGCACGCAGGCGATACGTTTGCAAGTTCTCTTAACATTTCGATGTTTATTTACTCTGTGTGTTTAGCTTAAGCGATTTAATAATGGGAGTTGGAAATTTATGTTTTTTTAAAGATTTTTAGTGAAAAAGGTGGATAATAGTGTTTCTTGTGATTAATTGAAGTGTATTAAAGTGCTAATCGGAGAAGAAAAGGTAAAATCTTTAAACTTTGTTGAGAAAATACATAAAGTCAAGAGTGTCTTTCAGACCTACCAACTATTGCAATTAAAGAACAGTTATTGGTACAATTAAAACGTTCAACAACATTTTACGCGGACGTAATTAAATCTTTCCTTAAGAAAGAGAGGGGATTCCATTTAGAATATAAATAATTTGTTTTATTAATTTTGTACATAGTTCGTTTGTACTTTGTTCATGTGTAGTATTGTATGTAAATATCTTTTTTTTTCGTTCAAGCAAACCCAAACGGCTTTTTTCAAAGCCACCAAAGGTATACAATTACTGATATGTGATACAATCATTCTAGCAGTAGTATGCCTTCTGTGTGCTTTGTTAAATACGTCCTCGACAGCACTGAATATGAAACTGAGGAGTGGAGACAGATCAAGATTGATGTATTTTTATAAAACTGCTAAAAAACAATTTATATTTTTATATTTATACTTTGGGCTTGCCCTAGTTTGGAGTCCTAGCTTCGCCACTGCATCTATAACTTCTTTTACGATTTCCGACATCCATATTTTTGTTGGCTAAATGTGGTCAAGTAGCTCGCTGCTCTTTGGACTCGTCTTTCACACGGCGATTACGGACGTCATGCCACGTCTTTCTTTATTTTTGGCATCTTATGTTACATACTTTGTTATATCAGTGTTCTGAGTGGCCCCCAAAAGTATGCCACACGCCCCGCTGAATGATTTCCATTCAAGTCCTACTAGGCTAAAATATATTTTTGTCCTGGAGTAAGTGTTTTTACTTTTTATAATAAATAATTTAATAGTATTTTATAAATATATTGTCTATAATAAAACTAGATGCGATGAACAAACGTAGGTGGGTCGGCATAAGGGCGATTCTAAAAGTTATTTAAAGTCCTTTGAAGGCCGAGGGCGTTCATACTTGTGCTCACAGATGTTATATTTTATTATACAACTATTAGTATTAAAACAATATATTCCACATTATCTATTTATAAAAGTTTAGTAATCATCGGTAAGTAGATAGTAGAATAGAATAGAATAGAATAATTTTTATTCAATATAAGTTAATCACAAATGATTCTTATTGAAATTAATTTTTTTACTTACCACTCGTTGGAAGAAACCTGAGAAGTACTAGCAAGAAGCTCAGCAGGACTGTTTTTCGAAATTTAAATATCAATTACTTAAAAAATTATTTAAGGAACAGCTTGGAAGCGACCACCACATTCCCAGGGGTTTTTATCAACCATGTATTCATTTATGTTTATCGAAATAACTCTTTTTTACAATATTATTAATAAAATATTTAAACTTTGTGATAGAAGGACCTTGTATATTTGCTGGAACTTTGTTGTAATATCGTATACATTGAGTGTAGTCAACCCGGAAGCTTCATCTTAAAACTATTAATTTTTGCCCGAACTGCTCAAAAAGAGCTCATTGTGGTCAGATATCTATTAAAACGATCGCTAACCGTTAAGCGATTATGCGGCTTTCATTAAAAGGTTTGTTGCACACTTCAAACTGCTCGAGTGAGCAAAAGACCTTGATTGACTGATTCAAAGCGCTTTTCATTCCCGGAACCCCCTTTGGTTCGAGGTGGTTGCTACCACTATCGCTGTTGTCCCAACCAGGCTCGGTAAATCTTTTCTCCTATGTAAGAAGTCTACTTTTAGCAGTGACAAGAAGAAGAAGAGTAAACCTTTAATAGCTGTGCAGTAGTCCTCGTCCTTGGAAAAAGTTTGCTTCTGTTTCTCTTAAAATATTTTCCATATCGCATTGCTCCGTTCGTTAAGTTCGTCTTGGTAGGTTTATCCATTTCTGCCGCGAAACATCAGTGCGTGCACTTCTGTATTCCTGTCTGATGATTATAGAGAGATAGTATAACTACGGGCTGTGAGGTTTGTTTAAACTTAGTTGCAGGTGTCCATGGACTGGAATAGACACTTACCATTACGCAGACTGTCATGTTTTAGTCACTTCCTTTTTATTAAAAAAATGATTGCAAGACGGGAAAGTGACTTATAACGAACAAGAACGTGCGACTACAAAAAGCGGTTTGATTACAGGTCAAACTGCTCGAGTGAGTACAAGTTCACATTTTACATATCTTTCGTAGCAACTGATTTTGTGGAGTTGTGAAATGTATTCACACAAAAAAGGTTTTCGTCTTTTACGATATCAACAACTTTCATTGTTCTTTATGAATATTAATAGTTTCACGCGTGCCATCTGACAAAGCAAATTCTGTCGTAAATGCCGTCCGAAGCCAATATTATGCTCGATCGAGATATAGATCGAGTATAGTATACAGTCAAGGCCACGTTGAGCCCGCGTGTCAAGCAAAAAATTAAAAATTACGTTATTTACATAGATAATTGACCTAAGATTTAAGCCAACGTTTTAAACGATTAACCAAGTTTGGCTTAAGCTAAAGTCTTCGTGCTTGATTCAAGTTCCTTCTACGTCTCCGTATCTCCTAAAATTTGTTCTCCCTGCCAGGCCTGTTAAATTAAAAAAAATATTCTTGTACAATATTTCACCCTCGTTTTAAAACCATAGGGTCAATTTAAAAAATAAGACTTAAAAAATATCATTTTATTATGTATAAATTAAAGAATAATTTGCACCAGTTTTCAAACAACAAAAACTTCATAATTTTATATCCATACAAGTTTGAGCACTCTGACGCACCTACGTTATAGGTTGTTTTGAAAAAAAATGCAAAATACGTATACTTACAGATTACTTTCAGTAAGTTTTCAGTCAACTGCTCCGTAAAATAAAACATTTCATACAAACTTTTTCATAAAACTTTTCACTCTCTCGTATCGTATCGTATGTGGCGACCATTAAAGAGTGAAAAAGTTTTATAAAATTGTTTGTATGAAATGTTTTATTTTACGGAGCAGTTGGCGTCCATTAGTGGTCGAACTTTCCAAAATCCTTACTTAGCCTAATGCCTACGTCATAAAAGACAGCCACTGTCCGCATTTTAGATTTCTACTTCTAGCGGTTTGGGATGTGCGTTGATAGATGAGTCAGTCACTCAGGACACCATCTTTTATGTATGTGTATAAATGTATGGACAGTACTATTTTATTTTATATATTTATTTATATTTTCATTACTTTAATATTTGCTAGACTTGTGACGGGGCAAAGCGTCAAAGATGCGGCACGTTTGCGTTTAATATAAGTAGCCTGACTCTGACTGCCTCGCTGGTTCGCTGGTTGGAAGCGTGACAACTTATCATGAAGTCCTCTGTTCGCATTCCAGGTTGGATCACAAGAAATTCGCAGTAGCAGCCTGAAGTAAGGAAGTCAGCAGGTGCCTCGGAAAAGGCATAAAGCCGTTGGTTCCGACTCTGACTTCGCTCCAGTTCTGTCAGATTGTCTTCTCGTCCGACTGTGAGAGTGAGAGAATAGGAAGTGCACCTTTGTTTGCTGATACACTCGTGCACTACAATCATATCCTGCGCAGGAGGCTAGTCTCCGTTGAAACTAGCTGTAGTGACTGAAATTTGGTCTGAAGGATGTTATTACTATTTTAGTTGGCTCCTGTATAATTCGCTCAAAGTATGATTCATACCGACTGACATATTTATAAATTATATTCGTTATTTATTGATCTGGATATCCGATATTTTTATCAATATGTAATTTACGACACCGATCCCTTTATCAAATTGATGTAATAATTTTAGCGGTTTAATCTAATATATAAAAATAAATGTTTGTTTGTTCGTTTTTATGCGCAGGCATAACGTACATTAGATTGTGGTAAAACTTTGTCAACTTATTGCTTGCACTTGCGCGAAGGTTATAGGTATTTTTAATACAATAACTTACTGTAGGTATTGCTCGTATCGTACCGATAAATTTATTTGTTTGAACGTTATTTAATATTCAATTTTAATGAATGTGTTATCATTCCTAATTTTACAATATAACACTTCCAAATTTAAAACGATATTTCCACAATTTTTTTTGCGGCAGCAATGCGTCGGGTACCATCTAGTATTAAGTAAAAAAAAAATAAAAAGTACTTGTGGCCTTACGTGGAACGAAATCAGTTTTCAAAATGCGTATAAGAACAAAATTAAATGTCGACTGATATTATTTGATGATTGATTTAGAAGTTATAATCAAAATTGATGTAGTATATTGTCACTCATAATCTTATGCTTTAATTTAATATTAATTCACGACAAAATTGTGGAGCTGCAAGTATTTTAACATTTTTTCTAACAAAATATCGCAATTTTATTAGAAAAAATGTGAAACGAGACGTATCTCTTTTTATACACTTAAATCTGAAAATAACAGATCATAATATCCTTTTCAATAGTCCCGAACATACATATACTATTTCGGAAAAAATGTAGATATGCCCTTTTTATTAATAAGGACGGACTTTCAATCGTTTTCAAAAATTAGTCAAAAATAGTTGTAACTGTTGATTGGCTTTTTTATAGGATAAGGTGACAAACGAGCACACAGTCCATCTGATGGTAAGTGGTTGCTGTGGCCCACAGACATCTACATCTATCCTCGATTACAAATCAAAATGCAGATGCGTTGTCACCCGTAAGCACTAAGATAGAATGCCTTGTTACCAGTAAAAAGGGTCTCCGGTTGTCTACACTAATCATACGAAATACAGCAGCATTAAGCTACTATTTTACGCTGGTAATCTGTGCGAGCGTGGTCCTTCCCCGGTCAAGCCGACCCATTCGTGCTACAACTATACTACTAATATAACTGCTTCATGGCTCTACCACGTATAATGGTTGTCCTGGGTTTGAAAATAAACCAATAACAAAGTTTGTGTCAGACTATTTGTTTTTCTTTTGGTATACCTTTAGATTAACCAAATAAACTCTCTATTATTGGATAATTTATATTGAAATAACTATCAATACAGATTAAAAACGTATTTCACGGTCAGTAATGGGAAATTCTAGTAGCTTCTTTTGGTTGTATATTTATATAACGAATTTGTGTTGACTTTGGGCTGTTTTAGGTTCGGAAACATAATACATATTAAAGACTTCATTAAGTTTTAATATTAATATATACTTAATATTATAACATATACTATATTTATATGTTATACGAGGTAAGCAGTATAATAGTAAAAATTGTATTTATTAAAGGTTTACCTTAGCTCACATATTTAAAACTAAATCTTCTAACATTTTTCATTTACAGAAATTGGTGCTTAAGACACACATATATAATTTCATCCTCGATGTGATAAGAGCTTTGTGTCCGATAATAAGTTTATATCTAAAATCTATGTGACTAAAGATAAGAATAAAACTTAAAGTGCGAGAGAGATAGATAGAGAGAGAGAGAGATAGATAGAGAGAGAGATAGAGAGAGAGAGAGATAGATAGAGAGAGATATAGAGAGAGAGTGAGAGTGAAATCATTTAGGGGATTCTGAGACGGTAACAGCTTTATTCTAGCCCCTCATAGCACGTAGACTTTAGCTTGAGTCGAACTTGGTCCATGGTTCAAAATGTTGTCTTGATGCTAAGGCAATCCTCTGTGTAAATAACTTACGTTTTAATTTTTTGCTTGACATGTGGGTCTAAAGCGGCCTTGACTGTATACTATACGCTCGACCAAACATAATCGTGACTCTGGACGGCACTTGCGATAGACGATGCTTTATGAGGTGGCACGTGCGAAACTGATAATATTCATATAGGACAATGAAAGTTTTTCATAACGTAAACGCTAAAACCTTTTATGTGTGAATAGATTTAGAACAAAACCAGTTGCTACGAGAACATGTAAAATATGGTCTTGTGCTCACTCGAGCAGTTTGAAGTGTGGAACAAACCTTTTAATCAAACTGTTTATTAGAGCCGCACAATCGCTTTACGATTGGCGATTACGTTAGTGGCTGTTTGTCCACACCGAGCTTCTTCTAAGTAGTTCAGACCGAAAACTGATAGTCACAAGATGAATCTTTCGGGTAGACTATACTTTACTATATCAGGACGACAGACGCCTTTGTTTCTTCCTGTTCGTTTCGTGTTGAGAAATTTTATGTACCTTTACTTGGGCTTGGGGGGAGGGGGAATCGCCTAGATTATCCTTACGTGATTAATGAATGGCCCTTAGTGGCTTTTCTTATAAAACCATTTTAATTATCGTTCAACTATTTTATATTAACCCCTTATTATTAAAGAGATGGAATGAAAATTCTTTTTTTTACGAAATAGTGTGTAATTAGGCTTTGTATAATGAGATCAAATTGAAATAAAAAATAATGAACTTATATATTAGAAGTTACTATTCGAAGCCATATATGGCTCCGTATGCAGTCTAGTCATCTAATGTGAATCAATATCTGGCTGTTTTAAAAAAAATGAATCACATTTTGTGAAGCTCCTTAAAACAATTGCGTTTGTCGTTAAACGTAAATAAACATTACATTTTTCACGTTTAGTGAAAGAACGATAGTTTCAACAATACTGAATTTTATCTGTTGGGTATTTTTCTCCCAAATGGGAAAATAATTCTATTACGAAGTGCTAAATTCAAGAGAAGCTCTTTCGAAGTTTACGCAGCTACTGGAGAATCAGCCAAGTTGATGCGAGTGTCGTGCCGGCTTGATGTCGGTGTTCTAAGAATAATAGATGTACAAGCACGTTTTTTTTTCTATTTCCTCTGTCGTAATCCCTGCTGATTTGTTTATATTATCCTGAATGGACTTTAGGTTAGATTGCTCAGGTCAGGTAATTCTGTGTTACCGTTGAATTCAAAGCCATCCTTATTCAGATCCCCATTTTCAAATAACTCGCTCCCCTTAGTACCTTATCTTATAATGGGTTTTTCAACAAGAACTTTGTTTTCTAAAACAAAATAAACCAAAGAGTTTAGATGAAGATGATTCAAATTTTTATAGTATTACGAAGAGAAAAGTTTGGCAATTATGAATGAAAAATGATATCTGGCAAATGTCCACCACGACCACGCTGACA
>DWHP01000872.1:0-17702 GCA_018247895.1 Parnassius honrathi
CTTGACTGTGCCCGGTCCATCAGCACAATATCAGGTTTATTCGCAAGAATAGTCCTGTCTGTGATGATGGCCCGGTCTCAGTAGAGCCTGGCGTGATCATTTTCGAGCACGTCTTCCGGCAAGAACTTGTAATACGGCAATTTCTGGTCCACGAGACTGTATTTCAGAGCGAGCTCCTGGTGAAGAATTCTGGCTACTACGTTGAGTATGTGCAAGTTCCTAGAAAGCGCCGAATAACCGGAGATGACATGCCTAAGTGACTCACCGGGGTAGCGACAAGCTTGACATATGACGACGATGCCGTCCTTTAGTATGTATCTCCGATAGTTGTTGGATTGTTATTATTATCATTTATCTCTTTTTGTTAGCGCAACGTGTCACAATAAATAACTATATGTAAATATAGTACTACCTGCGCCACTTTAAAATACAATAATGTTAGTGTATAACTTGTCTATCCTTTTTATACGTCTTTGGTAAGTGCGCTATGTATAAAGGTGCAGAGCTCATGTGAGATGACATGACATAACCCTTACTGCTAGCCATATGAAGAAGCTCGAGGTCGCTCAACGAACTATGAAGGTGTTAGGCACGGAGTTTCTCTACGTGATAGACGTAGGTATGAGATTCGCAGTAGAACCAGAGTAACTGACATAGCTCAAGGGATTAGTAAGCTGAAGTAGCAAATGACCGGACATATAGCTTAAGGAACAGACACCCGATGGGAAAGAAAGGATCCCGAGTGACAAACTCATCTCGGTAATCAAAGTGTAGGGCAGTTTCCTACTATTTGAAGTGATGAACTCGTTAAAGATGCTTTAATTCGATGGATGCAGGTGGCTCAAAACCGTGCTTTGTGGCATTTCTTGGAGGATACTTAGCAGTTGACTTATGAAGCCCTGTAATGATTTCCCTCTACTCATATCGAAGTTCATCACGAAGAGGAACTCCAAATATAGCCCTCTTTATAAATTTGTTTTGTTTACGAAATATAAATTCAGCCTCGCGTTACCACGCCAGAAGCGGAACAATTTAATCTCGCAATTTAAACGTGCCCGTTGCACGTCAGGAGCAGGCTGCAGGGAAATAAGAAACTTAATTACGTTTAATACGTAATTTGTACATAACTCCAAAAATAAGAGCTTCGAGCAACTTGTTTGTGTTTTACATTAAACTAGCCATTCGCCACGACTTCGTCGAGGTGGGTGGTTAAAAATGGCGTTATTTAAAAAATCAGCAAATTTTCGTCTTATCTAGATCATTCCTGACGTTGCTCTCTATCTGTTTGTGAAGTTTTATCACAATCGGTTCAGTCATTCCGAAGATAAGTCTGAACAAACAGACAGACAGACAAACAAACAAAATTAAAATGCTTACTGACGTCAACAGGCAGTTATTTCGACATTATAGACAGACACTTCAGTTTTATTTTAATGTATAAGTACCACTGTGGAAAACATTTGAACGTGTAGACGTGAACAAACCTAGGTTTACTCGTTTGTAGCCGCAAACTTGAGACTGCAAAGTGAGTCGATCTCAAGTGTCCGTTAGCGCATCACGACGTCACTCCTAATTTCCCACGAGACGACTCATAGCGTCTTCAAACGACCGCAATCCGCAGATTCTTCACAGATTTTTCATCTTATGCTTGTACAACGTTGTCTGTATTTTCATTTCTGATATTTCCACCAACAACCTGCAAAGCCGTAAGTGGGAATTCAAAAACTGTTGCATTACGTAATAATTCATACTTCAAGTACATAAAATGATACACAGTATATGCATATATGTAAACAGACTAGTAAGCCGAAGTAGCAATGGGCTAGCCATGAAGCTCGAAGAATTGACAACCGACGGGGAAGACTTTCCGTCCCTCGAGTAGCAACTTCCGGTAAGCGAAGGTAGGTCGGCCGACCACTAGATGGAGTGACGACCTGATAAGACATGCAGGTAGTCGATAGATGCAGGTGGTTCAGGACCGTGCTTTGTGACATTCCTTGAGTTCTATGTTGAGTTGTACTTGAGTTATTATGCAGTGGACTTTTGAGGAGCTGTAATGGTGATGATGATGCATTTATACCTACAATGACTTTTTGATCGATATTATTAAATAATATAACAAATTATAGAAATGTTACAGGATATGTATACGTATAATTATTGAGCAATAAATCCACCGCGCGTGAAATTGCCTCGTTAGTCTTGTATTCGTAAGCGATTACTGATAATGTGGCAGTGTTGGAATCCCGGATTGCGCCTGCAATCAGTTGTTGGGTTTTTTCATCTAGGAATTCTCTGTAGCAGCCCGGAGTCGGAAACTTCGAATGTATCACCTGCGTGCCCCGAAATGCCCATAAATCCGTTGGTCCTGCGACAACAGAACAGTATTCAATGTGTGGCCGAACCTGCGCCTTGTATAGTTTGCAGGCGGTGTACTGGCATAAACTTGGGCTTCTCTTCCAGGTGACCACGAAATTGCACATCCTTTGATATGTCGACGCTTATGATTCTGATACTGGCTGAGGCAAAAAGGCCTTGAATCTGAGGATATACGACAAAGGGGTTCTTTTTAGCGGTAAATGCGCATACTTGTGTCTTCTGAAATTTAATCGTACTTAGTCGCCCCCAATTCGAGATTTTATTCGAAAACATCTCGACTTCAGACACAAGTTTCTTACGGTACTTGGTGACGTTTTTCCAATAAATATTGGCACGACCGGTGTATAAAGCATCACCAGTGCTTTCGTTTCCATAGCAATTAATGTTACCGGCTTTGCAACATATCATTGATGTGCAGAAGAAACAGCGCGGAATATCAGCGTTAATAGACCTGCAATTGGAGCATGCACTGTCTACTATGACCTTGATGCTCCGATCAAAGAGATAACTGGAGATCCAGCAGCGCAATTTCTCGGGAAGCCCATGGGAAGGAAGCTTTGAGAGAAACGCTTTTTCCAAACCTGATCGAAGGCCTTCGCTATATCCAAACTAACCACCGAAACCTCCTTCTTGGACTCGATCGCGTGCACCCATTGGTGTGTTAGATTAACAAGAAGATCACCAGCTATACGTTCGTGACGGTAAACGTACTGCAGTCACTAATCAGTGCTCCTCGAGGTACCACATGAGCTGGCAGTTAGTAATGGAGTCCATTACTTCGGAAGACAAGGAGATGATGGCCATAGGCCCGGAATTGGACGGATCATATATCTTCACTGTTGGATCCTCTGCTGACCTCTCATCAGGACGGATATCAGGTTTCCGTCGATGCCATTCTTTGCTCCTCGGACCATTGTCTGATCCAAAGTACGATGCCACTCACGCTCCCATCGCGGTTGCGTTCTGCAAATCAAGGACAAGGGACAAAACTACGGTCAACCAAATCTAAGAAAAACATTTTGACAGATGTCAGACTTATTGCACCAAGCATGCCAACCAAGAAATGGGGAAATACAATATTCGATTCTTAAAAAAATCGATATCGGATATTTAGAGTTGGTAATCATTTACAGTTTGGTTTGAATAATACTCGTACCAGAATAAATTAGAAACGGATAATTTAAAAAACAAGATTTATCTGTTTCTTTGTATTTGTTGTTACTGCTTATTTCTAGAGGCAAAGTTACAAAAATTTAAGATTGAAACTAGATTAAAAATAAAGTTTTAATCTAGTTTTAATTATTCAATCATTTTCGGGACAACTAGTTGAGCTTTCATTGTTTAGATTAATTATTATTTGATTTTCAATAATGCAGTTAAAATTGTTTTTTTTATCATCCATAATCAATGTTTTTGTTTTTTCTACAACTTTTGCCCAATCATCCTTTCTGACATGCGCAAGCCGACTCATAGAATAAGAAGACAAATACAAAATCACAAAATTATGCACAGTAAACTCCCGAAATGGCGGGAGATTGAAACTACGTAGTGATTTTTTTAGAGCGGCCTTGTATATGAGTTTTTTGCCTTTTACACAAATTTACGTTGACAATGTAAAAAAAACCTGTTTTATTCATGATTCATGTAATTTAAGGAATTTTAAAAATAAAAATGGATCTATACAAATAATACAAAAATTAACATAATAATGAATTTTCAACCTCCAAACACTATGGTAAGGTGCACAGCGAAATATCATTGAAACGACGTCAAGTAAAAAGTTAATACTGGTTATTTTTTAATGTTTTGCTGTTAGAAATAGTCTAAGTTCAATTATTGATAAAAAAACTATACACGTTGTTATGAAATATAGATAACTTCATAATTCTTCGAATTTACGTAAAAGGTTATTTAAATCGTGTGAGCACGCTTGTGCAAAGTTATTGCGGCATGATTAATGTGAAACGTCAAAAGATGATATTCTTTAGATTTGGTTGACTATAGAAACGAGCAGCCTTAAACCTTGTGCGTTTTTCCTCATAAATCTGTAGTAACCAAAGAATTAACAGTGATTGTTTGTGGCAACTGCAGCCATGCACACCTGAAGCCAACTTCAAACAAATACGGCTGCAAGTGCGCTGTCTCCTTTGAAGACTAATACGGATTGCCTCACAGCGTGTATTTAAACTAACTCTCTATTCCCTTCAGACTAGGATACAGCAGTGTTAACACTGCTATTTGACGGCACAAATAGGAAAGAGGGTGATGGCTGGTACCCAGTCGGACGGACTCCTAAATACAAATGAAGTCCTACCACCTTGTAAATACTACGTAGTCAAGACGTAATAAGAATCGTAACGTAAATCGATTCCTTGTGAAATCGATTACCACCGGAGATTTTTCCGGACCGATACTTAAGGACCTTCAAGAAAAGAGCCTACTCATTTTTAAAAGGCCGGCAACGTATCTGCAATTCCCTTGATGTTGCAGTTGTTCAAGGGCAGCGGTAATCACTTACCATCAGGTGAGCCGTATGCTCGTTTGCCCCCTCCCCTATAGAAAAAATTGTTACCGACAGATGGAGGTATATAAGCTGTCACTCTTACATCCTTGATCTTTGTCATTAGATGAACTAAGAAGTTGAAGCGTTTTATTTTGTCTAAACGTGTATGATGTATACGCTTTTAAAACAAAATCCCATAAATTGGACAGGATTTGACCCGCTCAAAGTTCAAAAACTTTATTAAACCAAGTTTGTACAAAAATGGTTATTGTATTATTAAGGAATTTAGAATGACAATAACCCCTGGGAATGAGGTAATCGCTACCAAGCTATTTCTAATTTGTTTTGTGAAGATTAATTGTGAGTCCCGCTAGACTTCTTGCTGATTTTCCCTAGGACAGAGGTTTTTTCCGAACCGGCGATAACTAAACAAAAGAGTGACTTTCAGTAATTATTATTTGTAATTTATATTGATTAAAAAAGTTTCTGTTTCCGTTACCGTTCCTAATACGAATAAAATGTCTATACGTATTACGTCTATAAGTACAATTAGTTTTCTTTTTTCTCTATGTGTCTCTCGCACACATACACTCTCGAACAATTCCTCTGAGCACTCCCGTGCTAAATACGATAAAATACGCAAAGAGATGCAACATCTGTTCGCAGCGCGATAATAGAGCTGGATCTTTTCTCGCTCAAAAGTTAAGTATTCAGTGAGAAACTAAATTCAGCGCTATTGACACTTCATGTGAGGAGTAGGACTGATATAATTTGAGTTTTTATGTTGTTATTAGTAAAAATTTATTTACCACTATGTTGTCGTTTAGCGACAAACAATTACAAATATTTTACATAAAATATGCCTCGGGTGAGGATCGAACTCACGACCTTAAGATTATGAGACTTACGCGCTGCCTACTGCGCTACCGAGGCTCGATGAGTAGGAGCAAAAACAGTGGTATTATAGTAATTCGACTTTGATATATATATAGAAATAAAAGGTCATAGAATAATACTATGTCGTGCGTTTAATTTACTTGTTAATTCGGATTTCGGAAACTTTACAACACTCCCGAAACGTTGGGAATTCATAACATGTAAATTAAACGCGATAAAATGCGTAAAAATAGTATATTCAATGTGTAGGTAGTATTCGCATAAATAAAAAAATCATTAATGACAGTTCAGTTATTTCGAGCACTTAAGGTACACAACATGTTTAAAAACAAAAGTCGCCTCTCTCTGCATTTTTGGATTCTGTGGCCCATAGATATTGGTTTTTTTTTCTAGGGTAGGACAAGGTGCATTCAATAGTAAAAGTGGGTGATTTGACTTCTCCGTTCTGGATTAAAGATCATACATTCAGATATTCTGTTGGTTTGTTACCCCCATTTTCAAAAATTGTCATCATTACAGTTCTTTACGAGTCCACTGTTGAATGTAGGCCTTCCGCAAGGAATGCTACAAAGCACGGTCTGCAACCATCGACTTCCTAAATGTCTTACCAGGTCGTCACTCCATCTAGTCTGGGCTACGGCCTACACTTTGTCCACCAGTACGAGGATACTAGTCGAGAACCTTTCTTCCCCATCGATGTTGATTCTTCTAGCTATATGGCCGGCCCATTGCCACTCTAGCTTACTCATCAGTTTCCGGAAATACCAATCCAGATTATAATTTTTACAACATTCGGCATGTTAAATATAACGGGATTGTAGCTTCTTCACAACATTTTATAATAGATATAAAAAGTGTTCACTAATTTCCCAAGCGGCGGTTTTCGGCAACTGCAAATGATCGCAATAAACTACCTTACCGTATTTATAACTTAAAATGTTAGCGGGAATGTACGTTTAAATGTGGCATTAAAGATACAGTTTTGATGAGGATGCTCCATCAGCGTTTTGATAATAGTAGCCATCAACCTCGGTAGCTAAAACACATATAACTCGGACTATTTGTGACTTTCATCTTAGTTTCAAGGCTTTTACAATTACTATTACTGAGCTGTTTAGATATATTGCAAAATTTTGAATTGAACTGAATTGAATTTTTCAAAATTTGAACTTATTTTTTTATTATATCGTTTAGAAGTGGACAGTTCTAAAAACTTTCAGTGTCGCCCTAGTACATATATTTATACTTACTCTAATACATTTGCTTTACTCAGTTTACTCTGTGTGTATTGACATTGGTTTGACTGTCACGTTGGTCTAGTGATCGTAAACGTGACTGACGATCTTAATGGGTTTGAATCCCAGGTCAGATCAAAATCAATTATTGAGTTATGAGAGTGACGAGAAATTCTCAGCAGGAACATAAGCCGAAATACTCAGATGCAGAGTATTTCGCTGACTTCGGAGTCGGAAAGTTGGCGATGTTACACCCCCGGGCCTCGGAAAAAACATAAAACCGTTGGTTCTGCGCCTCGGTTGAATCTGCGAATATGAGAGTGAGAGAATAAAGAGTGCACATGCGCTTGCGCATACACTCACTCCAACCTTGTCCTGCGCACATGGTTGGTCTCCGTTGAGAGTTGGTCTAGTAGTATTTTTTCATTTTTTAGTTGTTATTAGTAAGTCGTTGTTGCCCATCTTCTGGTTAGTGTCCCTCTGTCACCTCTTACGAGACCGCGCAGGATGATATGGGGTAATTTTATCCCGTCGCTAGGTGGTTGTGTAAATCTCTTGGAGATCGATAAAAGGCAATGTATTATAGCGCTTGCCTTAAAATTAAGCTTCCAAACCGTGGAGCAGCTCACCGGATATTGTGGTAGACACCTACATCTCTCTCGATTAAGAATAAAATTCAAGTGCGTTTTCACCCCTGAGAACTAAGATAGAACGCCTAATTCCCAGTGGAGTAGATCTCCGATTCTCTACACTTACAAAACACTCCCCGGTCAAATTTGCTTGCAACAATATTACGTTTCAATATGGCTCTACCATTTAAAAATAAAATAGCTATAAAAAACGAACAGTCGCGCCTTAACTATGACGTTTATATCCTCCTTCCCCTGATGAGATGTTGTGAGATATGACTCGACTATCCCTTCCCCCCCCCCACGACAACCTTACGTGAAATTTTTCGAATTGCGTATTTTTAGTGTAATTTCATGTTAATCTGTTCTCAATTGCGTTGGGTTTATTTAAAAAAAACGCTTAAAATAAAAAATATGACTACAACCTACACATTAATATTTATCGAAGTTATGCGATCTCTACAAATTATATAAAAATAATTAAGCGAATCAGGGTTTTTTAATACGTGATATTCGCCGAGATGTTTCCTCTCCCCCACGTGAGATTGGGGTGAACCCCTCACAAGTGCACGCCTGAACATGGACCTCCCCAAGGTATGCCACAAAACATGTTACAGAACCACCTGTATCCATCGGCTTCCCGCGTGTCTTACCAGGTCGTCATTCCATGTAGAGACGGGCCGCTCTACACTCGAGAATCTTTCTTCCCTATCGATTGTCGGTTCCGCGAGCTATAAAGCCGGCCTATTTCCACTCCAGCTTACTAATCCGCTGGGCTATATCAATGTAAATACTCTTGGTTTCATTAAAATATTCAGCTCGTATTTTTCACCGTTAGGGTGGGATTTTTCTTTAAATTTATATGAGACAACCCCTGAAGTATAACATAGTTATTTAAAAAATAATTTGTTTCAAAATTGGCTCAGCCGTTACCAAGAAATCGAGAAACTATCATAAAAACGAAATGTTGAATATAGAACCTTCTCGTTTGTAGAACACAGTTAAAAACAGATTATTTATTCCAACACTTGTATTTCATATTTGCGCGGAAATTAAATACATATTTGCGAAGTGTAATTAATGTTTCTACATTTATTTCCCTCGCGTTCCAACTGAAATGAAGCTCCTTTTTTTGGGATACTGTAATTACAAAGAGGCAATATAAAAGGAAAGCAATTAATAGCGAAGGATTTTTTAAAAGCGGTCACTAACGACCGACTTCGAAACGAAACATCGTTTATAATACTAATTTGTTTTAGATAAAACTGAGGATGACAAAAGAATACACAGCTCGCCTGATTGATGGTAAGTGGGTGTTGTGGCCCCTAGACATCTATCCTCGAATACATTTTATTACATTTTATAGAAGTAGTACCCAACGAAAACGTAGCCCACCTGAAAGTAAAAGGATACTGTACAATTCACAAATGGAGTTAGAGGCAAATAATTCTTTAGCCTTCCGAGATGTTTTAGTCATCCGAAATCCTTATAACACTATTGGTCACACTGTGTATAGGAAAAAGACCCATACCAACCGATATCTAAATGGTGAATCTCACCATCATCCTTCACAGTTAGCTACCGTGGGTAAATCTTTGTTTCAGAGAGCACGAGGGATCTGTGACAGAAAACATCTGGCTGCCGCGCTTCAGCACATCAAGCAAGTATTACAGGACAACAAGCTTCAGATCCCGCGCCTACGTCACAGTGAACAAGTGAAGCCGGCCACAGTTGAGCGCGCGCCTGCTGTACTACCGTATGTCAGAGGATTCAAGCAGACAAGATTGGCTACATCTTGAAGCAAGCATCCATTAGAACATACTACAAGCCGCCGATGAAGATTAGTCAATTTTTACCATCCATCAAATGTAATATTCCTCTACAAGATGCAGATGTCTCTCTGAACATAGGTCAAACAAAAATATCTATAAAAACCCGCGTGAAGGAACATATAGCTGACTTGAAGCACCGACGCTCTGAGAAGTCTGCAGTCTGCAAACATATTCAAGATCGTCCCCACCATTACATTGGATTTGATAAATCACAATTCCTCGCAAAAGAACACCGATTCCTACCAAGGGGGCGTTAGGCTATTGAAATTACAAAACATTCTAACTTCAATAGAGAAGATGGGTGGGTGCTGCCGTCTGCTTGAGATCCTTTAATTAACTAAATTAAACCCAAACCCAAGCATACCACCGCAATACTTCATGATACTATAAGCTCATTTTAAGTAAGTCGGGCCAAAAATTAATATTCATAAACTGAAGATAGCCGAACTAACTATGACATTGGGACGTCAAACATCTCAGTCCCCCTGTGACCACGGATGGTGTAAAGCACCTGAAACCTCGGGATAGTAAAAATAAGTTAATATAGTAATTAAACGCGATAAAATCCGTAAATAATAGTTTTATTCGATTAAACATCTCATCCAACCTATTCGATAATTTATTGAAGGTCCGCACGCTCCACTCCAATAAATTAGCGAATTGATTACATAATAAAAGAAAAAAATCTAATTCGGATTTTTATTATTTACAACCCTTGTCTGCGTTGAGCTACAAATATTACCGAAATAATTATGTAAATTGGTCTACGGGTTACGGAGGAGATATATTTCAAAAATTCGTTTTCTTGCGCCATGGGTCTCCAATTAAATTTTTATAGAACTTGTATCAAACAACCCAACTGATTGTAGGCGGACACTGTGATAATGGTCTAAGAGCTGGCTACATAAAAATGTCCGCATCAGGTACACAGTTTATTTTAATAAAAAACAATCCCTTGGTGAAGATTAACATAGCCTGTCCGCCATCGCGAAGCTGGTGGGTGCATAAAGCCTGGACGTGGAGTTAAACATGACAAATTTAGGGGCGAAAAAATGTATAAAGTCCACGAATTATAATTACGAAAAAATCTTTTATTTCTACTGAAGAAACGATGAAAAATATGGCCATATAGTTCACAAGGGGCTTGCTTGCGACCAGAAAGCGCCGAGGAGGTGGTACTAAAAAATCACTAAGTACATGAATTTAAATTACTTTAATTTTAATATTCAAACATAAAGTAAATAATTTAGCAAATGGCAGACACAGAAGGGGAGGGGCTAAAACCGTAGCGGACAATTTTTGTTCTTATGATGATAAGAGTTTCGTATACATATTGTATAATATCAATAGTTATTTCATATTCAAATATCACGCGCGTCGAGCGCGATTAAAAATATTGAATTTACCATTTTTTCATATCGTCTGCCACGGTTCAACCCAACTGATGGTAGGTGCACTGGATACTTCGGGACACACCCTACATCTATCCACGATTGAATTTTATTACACTTTCAATAGAAGTAGTACCAAAAAACATACAGCTTACAGATGACAAGTGAATATTGTGGTAAACACATAATTCTATCTTACATTAAAAATCCAAACCCAAATGCATTGACACCCCTTAAGGCTAAGATAGGTGTAGCGTCATCAGCAAAATGATATTTGTTTCTCGTGATTCGCTATTCAAAATACAGTTGCACTATGCTACTATTTCATGGAGAGTTCTGTGTTGTTACTGTACAGTGATTGCTTAAGAGACTCCGCTACCCAATATATACCCGCCAGTGGGTGGCGTAAGAGGCGACGAAGGGAGGAGGGCAGTAGCATCATAGAAATGTCACATAAAAATTAATCATAGAAAAATTAAAAACTAGAGATTCAAAACAATAAGAAACTGCTGTCGCCAACCAACATTTCTATGCAAGCGCGGTACATCTCCAACCGAGCCGGATCATTTAGCGGTGGTAGACTTGAGCTCTTATTACTGCGTTTAATAGATTTCATTGCGCCAAAGAGAGAAATGGAATTCCTTAATATTATATTTTGAACGTTTAGCGGAACGTTATGATACGTTTACGTTTAGCGGAAAGAGAATTGATTTGTATACATCAGAGTATCCGACTGCTATTTGCACATCGAGGGTTAGAATATCGATTCTGCGATTGCCAAACGTGGTAATTATGACAATTTTTTTTTAAGGAAGTAAGTGTTAAGCAGTGGATTTTTGGGCGGCAGTAATGGTAATAATAAGCCGACATAAACACCGAACTTACCAGCGAGCTGCGTGGGGTCTGGACGCTATCCTTTTCTTCGGCCTATAGCCAAATAGAACGTTGTTATGCCATTAGGCAAGCTGTATAATCAAGTATAATCCAAAACCTCTTTACTATTGGGGTTTCAAGTTAATTCTATTAGCTAATTTCTGTATCTGGTACCGTTCAATGATCTTATTTGGTACCACTCTCCTCCACACCGGCTGTCGCGTGCGAACCCACACCACTTATTCAAAGCTCAGGACTCCCCTGACGTATTAGGATACGTCTAAGCGGCTAAAAATTAAGTAGACAATCGACCATGTTTATTTTTAAGGGTCGTTTCATTTCCAAACGTCCCCAAGTACAATTGATGTGAAGTTAAACGAAGTCCTGTAGTATAATATTATCTAAAATAAATGACAATTCACAAAAAGATATTCTTATATAGCTTTTTTACGTAAAGGAGTCAAACTGCAGTAAAACTACAGAGGTAGGCTCAAGTGGGAAAGGATCAGTTCGATCACGCTCACAGAGAATACCAGCGTGAAATAGCGGCTTAATGCTGCCTTTTTTCATATGGTGATTGTAAAGAACCAAGGACTTTTCTTCATATTGGAAACGAGGCATTCCAACTAAGTCCTCAGAAGATGATAACGCATTATGCATTTTGATTCTTTATTGAGGATTGATGTAGATGTCTATGGGCCACAGCATCCACTTACCATTAGGTCGACTGCGTGCTCGTTTGTTACATTTATCCTTTGAAAAAGTAGAGCTACGCTGCAGTAAGAATTAATTGGTGAAGGATCGCGCTCTTCCAAAATATCATGAAATGGCAGCATCCCGCTACCGTGTTGCAGTGAGTGTTGAGAGACGGAGACGACAACTTCTATATTTTAACTATTGGTCTTTAGTATATGTAGGTGTTTACCGACAGCAACATCCACGTTTATAGGACCCGCCTACCGGCAACCGTAGCTTTTATCATGGTTAAGTTATTATCAATTTTATGTTTCATTAAGAATAACAAGCGAGCACACAGTCCATCTTATGGTAAGTGGATACTGTAGCCCATAGTCATCAACATCTATCCTCGATTAAGAATCAAAATGCAGACCCCTGAGGACTAAGATACACTCACATATGAAACACAGCTGTTATTTTTTCGCTGTCGCGTCTTATTTCACCCACGAAATAACTTGGCGAAATAAATTCTAATACAATTAGTAGACAAAATTAAAAGAAAGAGTTAAAGTTTTTTAAAAAATTAGACAATGTCGAACTTTAATAGTTGTTTACTTCGTTTGTGTACTTAGAATAAAAGTTCCTCGTGAGACGACGTACCGCACGTTCACTTACCTTTGAAGTTTCAGGCTTTTGAAGGCTTTCATGCGGATGAAAAGTAAACGGGTTGCTTGAATATGAATAACTGGAAATATTATTTTAATGTCGGAAAATTACTGAACAAATATATCCTACTACAGAGGTTTACTTTTTATACCAAAGGTTTCAAGAACATTGGTTTTTGTTTTATTTTCTCGCTCTGTAACTCGCAACATTACTGATACTTCCGATAGAAGAAAGTGAATGTAACTAACTCCTGGCGAGCCTGGAGGCCACTACATAGATTGCCTCATATGACGAATGTTTGCCATAGTTGCCATGCTTGGTAGGTTGCCTGGCAATCTATTATTTATTATTATGTAGTTGTTATCGGGAAAAAATATTTATAACGGGAATAGTCGACTCGAACGGAGAAGGATCACGGTCTCACAGTGTACCGGCGTGAAATACTAGCTTGTTGCTGCTGTGTTTCATATGGTGAGTGTAGAGAACCGAAGACCCGCTGTTCTGGTATCGAGACATTCTCTCTTAACTTTCAGAGTAAATGCATCTGCATATCAATTCTTTATAAAGATTGACGTAGATACCTATGGGCCACAGAATCCACTT
This sequence comes from Parnassius honrathi, assembly GCA_018247895.1. Classification (NCBI taxonomy): domain Eukaryota; kingdom Metazoa; phylum Arthropoda; class Insecta; order Lepidoptera; family Papilionidae; genus Parnassius; species Parnassius honrathi. The sequence goes on from DWHP01000872.1 coordinate 13,687, forward strand.
AGCGTCAGGTGAACTGTGTGCACGTTTGTGTCAGTGTTTGTTTGAGTTGAGATTTGTTGTGACAAAAGAAGAGATACACAGATGTGGAAGAGGCGAGAGAGGTATGTCAGGATCGTGCTAAGTGGAAGTCTGTAGTCTCTGCCTACCCCTGTGGGTGACAGGCGTGAGTGTTTATTATTATTGTAGAGAAATTCTTTGAAATACATGTTAAGGTATTTTGTTTTTTTTTTTCTTTGTGTATTGTGCTTTGGTTTTTGATGGGTCTATAAAAACGAGGCATTTTCAGGTGAAATGACATTTTACTTCACCTTCATCTGAAGCAAATTTTGAATTCCTGCGTAAAATGGCATCTTAGTGAGTGTAGAGAACCGGAAACTCGTTTTACTTGAAAAGAGGCATTTCATCTTAGTTCTCACGGGTGACAACGCACCTGCATTTAGATTCGTGATCGAGGATTGATGTAGAAGTCTATGGGCCGCAGCAACCACTTACCATCAGGTTGACTGTTTGTTCGTTTGTCACCCATATCCCATAAAAACAGGATACCACGTTTCGAGGCGAAACACGTGCCGTATTATCGACAGTCGTGTGTCTTTCCTAGTGTAGTGGATTAGTGGTGACGGGAGCAGTGCGCGCTGTTGAGGAGGAAGAGGCTCTTCAAACTTAGCAAGACACATCATTTTATTTTAGTACGCGCATCCTAGCTTATTATGTTTTAATATAACGGATTTCTGCAAAATAAGTTACGTCTTGGGATAAGCGGTGACGAGGATAGTGCACGCAATTGAGGGATGACGGGAGTTGCTCTTCAAACTAGGTAAGACACATCATTTTAGACTACCATGGAGTCCACGTGCGGCGTAGTGCTTAAAGGAACTATAACCACGACTGGTCGTCACCGCTGGTTTTTTTTAAATATGAGAGTGGGCAAACGAGCATCGGGCTCACCTGATGGTAAGTGACTACCGCCGCCCATGAACAACCGCAGTACCTACCTGGGGAATGAAGATGCGTTGCCAGCCTTATAAAAAGATTAGGCTCTTTTCTTGAAGGTCCCTAAGTCGTATCAGCCAGGGACAATCGCTGGTGGTAGTCGATTTCACAAAGAAATTGTGCGAGGAAGAAAACTTCTTGTAAATCGCACAGTAGTGGACCGCCAATCATTCAGACGTTAAGGATGGTATCTAGAGTTCTGTCGCAATGTGCGATCGTGAAATTGAGCGGCTGGAATTAATCCGAACAATTCCTCCGAGCACTCGCGTGGTAAATACGATAAAACACGCAAAGAGATGCAGCATCTCTTCGCAGCGCGAACATAGAACTGGATCTTTTCTCGTTCAAAAGTTAAGTATTCAGTGAGAAAACACAGCCAGCACTTTTGGCACTATACCGCGAGGAGTAGGGCTGATAATTTGAGTTTTTAGTTCCGTTTTTTATAAAATTAATTATAGTTTTTTAATATTATGTATGTTTCAATGTTATGTATATTTTAATGTTATGTTATTAGTAAAAGTTTATTTAGTACTATGCTGTCTTTTAGCGACAAACAATTATAAATCATAAAAAAATATTTTATTAAACATAAAATATGCCCCGGGTGAGGATCGAACTCACGACCTTAAGATTATGAGACTTACGCGCTGCCTACTGCGCTACCGAGGCTCGATTGTTTGCTGTGAAAACAGAAGAAATTATAAAAATTTGACCTTTTTTTACCTAAAAAAAGTAACAAGCCATTGAATAAAACTATTTCTATGGCTTTTGACGTGTTTAGTTTACTCGTTAATTCGGTTTTCGGACTCTTTACAGCACCCAAAAAGTCGGGAATTCAAAACGTAAAATAAACGCAAAAAAATCCGTAAAATATTTTTGTTCAATATGTAGTATACGCATAAATAATAAATCATTAAAACAGGTCAGTTGTTTCGAGCACTTAAAGTACGCAACATGTTTATAATCAAAAGTCGACTCTCCTCAATTTTTGGATTCTGTGGCTCATACGGATTGTATTTTTTTCTAGGGTATTAAGTACAGCAGTGCATACAAGTGGATGATGTGGCATGCATCTAAGTCAATACTCGATTAAAAACCATAACGTCATATATTGCCAGTTTTTTTTTTCATTTTTTTTCTTATAGAATAAGGGTGACAAACGAGCACGTAGTTCACCTGATGGTAAGTGAAAGCTGTGGCCCATATACATCTACATTTATCTTCAATTAAATGCCTCGTTTCTAGTAAAAAGGGTCTCCGGTTCTCTACACTCACCATACGAAAGACATTAAGCTGCTATTTTACGCTGGTATTCTGTGGGAGCGTGGTCCTAGTCCTGTCGAGTCGACTCATTCGTGCTGCAACCACAATATAGCTGCACCACCCCTGTTTTTAGAAATTGTCCTCAGTACAGTCTCTTACGCGAGCAAGTCGGGTTTAATTCTCGCCGTTACCAATGAAATTTTTAATTGCAATTTTACGTGCTGATTTACCACAAGCTCGGCGGTGGAGCCAAACATCGTGAGGAAGCCTGCATGTCTGATAAATAAGAAAAAAAATTCAAACACATGTGAAGTCCACCAATACGGATTGCGACAGTGCGGCGAACACTACCTTGCTCTAAATTCTTCGTTCGTGTCCAGCAAGTGGAACGTATACATAGACTGTAACTTTAATAGTCCTTTACAAGTCCACTGCAGAACATGCATGTCTTACCAGGTTGTCACTTCATCACTTCGTCTACCAGGACGAGGCTTCTACTCGAAAACCTTTCTTCCCCAACGATGTCGGTTCTTCAAGCCATATGGCTAGCTCATGCCACTTTAGCTTTCTAATCAGTTTCCAGAAATACTAATCCAGATTATAATTTTTACAGCATTCGGCACGTTGCACATAACCGGATTGTAGCTTCTTCACAGCATTTTATAATAAATATAAAAAGTGTTTACTAATTTCCCAAGCGGCGGTTCGCGGCAACTGCTAATGACCGCAATAAACCAACTTACCGTATTTGTTACTGAACATGTTAGCGGGAATATACGTTTAAATGTGGCATTAAAGACACAATTTTGGTGAGGATGCTTCAATAGGGTTTTGATAGTATTAACCATGAACCTCGGTAGCTAAAATACACAAATAACAGGTTATTTGTGACTTTCGTCTTAATTTTATGGCTATCACAATTACTATTACGGAGCTGTTTGGATACACTGTAAAATAGACGTCATGATATTAAAGAAAGACTCTCCTTCTGCCCAGAAATCCGCCGGGATTAGTGCCACCTCCTCACCTATTCCTGCCTTCAAGGAGAAGTGCTTGCACTACTGTGTTCTGGATTAAGTTATATAGATAGCCAGTATAATAAAGCAGTGAGGCATCCCAGCTTCATCCTCAGAGGTGGCAACCTTCTTTCTTAAAAGTTGGGTGCAGGCGTCCATAGACTGCAGTTGCCACTCACCACCAGGTGGACTGTCTTCTTCTTTGCTCTCGCCTCTTCCCGTTACGCGGGGTCGGCTTTCTTAATCCTTTGGCGCTATTCACTTCGCTGGTAAGCACCGTCTTCTGTAAGGCCGAGCTTTAGCATGTACTTCCAGACATTTGTTAACCAGGTAGTTTGCGGTCTACCTTTCCTTCTCCTCTTTGTAGGCATGGGAAGGCCCTTTTTCACGACATAGTCATCGGTTCTACGCGTAACATGTCCGTACCACCTCAGCCTGGACTCTGTAATCATCTCAGTGATAGGCGTTACTTTAAAACTCCCACTTACGTGTTAGTTACACACTTTGTCTTTGAGAGTGACTCCACCCACCCAAGGTAACATGCGCATCTCATCATTTGCTCATTGTTTAGGCCAAATTACAACGGTATTCGTTTGACGGGCGACGGCCGTGCCGTTTAGTCTGGAACAATCAATTGTCCGCGACGGCCGTGTCAGTTAGATGTCGAGAAGTTACGTTAGAATCGTTAGGTCGCGTTAAGATTACCTCCTTTGCGTTGTCTTATTTCGTTCGTATACGTGACAA
>DWHP01000873.1:0-17701 GCA_018247895.1 Parnassius honrathi
TAGTGGCAGACTGCCGGGGTTCTCACTGACGAGCACGTCAGAGGGTCCGCGTTTCTTAAAACAAACTTATAACTAAAATAGATATAGGTAAGTACAATCGACACACAGAATAAATTTATCGATATTGTGTAACAAAAAATTTCACCTAAATGTCAACTGGCAATAACATCTGATGAGTGGAATATTATTATTCCACATTGATTTAAAACTATTGTTAATAATATAATATAAAATTGTTCGAAATATAGTAATTGGCTTTATTCGGAGCCAATAAAACAACTCAATAAACTTAGACGTTTTTCTTATTTATAAACATAATAATATCGTAATCTATCCTTAAAAATATAATTATGGCCAGTTACATGACTAAAATCAGTTACGATATACTAGAGGACGCAAAATAAAAATTATTATTGAGCAATTCATAATTAGAGCTCAGGATCCGAAATAACGTACACAATCAGTATTTACTTACTATTTATTTACATTGAAGCAACTTAATTAAAATATGAGTATTAATTGCACTTATATACAAACGTATATTTATATTCACACAGCATAGTGAGCTAAATAAGGCTTATAATTATTTTACACTGTAAAAATAACAGCTGCTTATTGGCCGAAATAGGTTGGAAATACGTCTCCTAGGAAATTAAATAGCTGATATAGATTAATACACGATTATATTCCATTATAACCCATGGATATGAATATATGACCGATAAAAAAATATTATTTTTAAATAAATTGAGTGATAGCTTTATAGAGTTCAAGGCTTTGATAGTTGTGGGTTGTCAGAACTCATAAAGTTAAAGAGGAAAAAGCTTAGAGTAAAAAGTACAAAAGAAAAAATGTATTAGATGACCAACAAAGAAAGACTTAGTGCCGGCGCAAAAACTAAGCCAAAACCAAGCTCAACTTATTGTAAGAACACGCACTCACGTACACATATGCAACTAAAATAATTTGCAACCAATAAAATGGTTTTAGGTGGATATGTGTGCGTTCAACAGTGATGTTTTGCGGATTGATAAGGAATGAAAGAAGAAAGACGTGTGTGGGAGTGTGTGTAAGAAGTTGAGCATTGTTTTGGTTTCAGTTGAAATGTGCACAGCGCTCCGACTACATTTCTTTGTTGGTTTGAGGGTTATTAATTAAATTAGAAGAATGAGATCAGATTCGGGCATATACGTAGACATTTAGTTTTACTTCGTATTACATATTTAGTGATTTTTTCACATTGATATTTTATATCTGAATATTTTATTAAGCACAACGACAAATTAACAGTAATAAATATGTGTTACTGGCAAAAATGCAAATGTTATGTCAGTTAGTGTCTGACATTTGCATTTTTGGTCACGCAGGATATTAAGCTATCGTTGATTTGATATAGTAATTTAAAAAAAAACTTAAGCAATAAAAATAGAATTATTTTTGACTCGATCATAATCGGTTTCAATAATAATTTTATAAACACGTGACAATAATTAACATCCAGCATAATTCCTTATGACTTGATTACAAGTATCCCACTTCAGGTTGTTTGGTGCAAAGAAATTTATTATTTTTTAATCAGAATCCTCAAATAGTGTGGCTTGTGTGCACATGTCATTGTCATCACGTGTTAAGTCAGCCAGAGAATTAGAATCTTCGCTTTGTTCTTGAAGTCTCTTGAGATCCTCACGCTTCTTTCTTGTGAAAAATCCGTACTGTGAACGGAAAGGCTTAGAATTAAATAATATGAAATAACTACTAATATTCGTTACATTTTAATAAAGCGACAAAAGCGACTGCTGGGTTGTTACAATTGGTCTAGATATTTTTTAAAGTGATTTTAGATTACATTATTTTAGCCTAATGTGGTAATGCCAGCAACAATTATGAGCAGCCAGCACTGTATTATAATTCATAGTAAATATCGAGATACTTTCTATTAAGAGATATATTACAAATTGATATTCTTAATCGGGTTTTTAATCAAAAACCAAGAATTTAGGTCAAGAGCCGAAGAAGACGAAATTATTACTTAATCTGAACAAATCCTGTTTTTTTGATTGTTTATGATAAAATTTAAGGTTAGGTAAGGTTAGGTTAGTTTGATTTTATAATTTGCCTGCGACATATAAAAATTAATTGCTGTCCGTTAGTCATGCTAAAACTAAGACTAAAACTAAAACTCTTAGCGACGGTATCGATTAACATTCTCATACTTGACGGTCTGAGCCGTGTTAGCTCAGATGGTTAACACTCGCTGTAAATATAACAGAACGTGAGTAACCCGTGTTCGATCCTCGCCGGCACCAATGAAATTTTTAATTGCAATTTTAGGTGCTGATTTACCACGTGCTGGTCGGTGAAGGAAAACATCATGAGGAAACCTGCATGTCTGAGAAATAAGGAAAAAAAATATTTCGAAGACATGTGAAGTTCGCCAACACGCATTTGGGCAACGCGGCGGACACTTCCTTGCCATAAAAACCCTCTCAGAAATAAGGGGAGGCCTGTGTCCAGCAGTGGGAAGTATATAGGCTGTAACTTTACTTCACGGTCTAATATACAAATCAATCATCATTTTATATTTCTATTCAAATTGGTTCTCGCTTACAGCATTATTACTTAAAAATAAGAACAGAATAAGGCTAAATCAATTCTTTTTATGTTTTATGTGGAATTTAAAAAAAAACTAAATATAAATGAACTAAAAAAGTTTTTACCTTATAAAGACCGTAAACTATTGAAGCGAGGACCAGGAGACCAGCCACAATGCCAACTATCAGTGGCCAGATGGGCGGTGCGGGGTCTAACACCAGAGTCGTCGTTACAGTTGCGTTTCTAGTAAACGAATTAATCATGTTATTTGTATTTGTACGTTTTTCTTACGATTACTAACGAACGGGTTACGAAAGTACTCAGTAGAGAGGGCCGCGTTTCCATTAATAATATTAATAAAATAAAAATTCTTTAAAGTCTCACCTCTTTTGGTTTTCTAACAGCAAAATTATCGCAGAGGTAGCATTGAGTGTCGTATTGGCTTCTAGGTTGTCACCTGAAAATTAAAAAAAAAGTACATGTATGAAAGGCAGTATAGCCATACAGCTGGGAGAACTGACCAACGATGAAGAAGAAAGGTTCTCAAGCAGTACGAGGTTACATCTGACACTTACCACTGTTCGGTAAGTGTTAGATGAGTCCGCGACTAGATGGAGTGACAATCTGATGAAACATGCAGGGATTTAATGGGTGTAGTTGGCTTTTAGTTGGGCGACAAGCTCTATAGCAGATTTAAATTAAAAGACCTATAGGTATAGACAACGTTCTGTTACCGCTGTGGAGATATGTGCCCGTTTAGAAATCAATCTTTTTATGGCCCCCGCTGCGCATTTATGTATTGGTGGGATAAAATTCAGAACAGCGCGGTGGAGTAATTGCTCTATGACTCACTCAGAAATAAAGGAAGGCCCGCACCCAGCAGGGGAACGTATATATGTTGTAAGTTTATTTTACAGGAAGAATAGTTTCGTTCTTAAATAACAACTCAAAAACGTAATAATACGTAGGTATATACGTACCATGTAAACTTAGATTGAACTTGAACGAGAGTGAAATAGTTTGAGAGGACCGAGCATGAAGCGACCAAGAACATTGAAGTCCATCAACAGCTTTTGAACACCCGTCGACAGTGTTGGAAAAGTTCACCTGTAAATTACTTTTTTTAGACAATAGAATACCCAGCTTCATAGAAATATCTATGTATTGAAGTATTATCATCACAAGTCTCATAGGATTATTATTAAAAGCTTATGATTAAAAGTGTCATAGGAGGGATATTTATATTAGTTACCACTTGCCACGCTTGGCCTGTGCGTTTTCAATAGCAGTTTTTTTTATTTTATTCAGTTGTTACTAGGCAGACGCTGCGCATCTCACGGTTCAATTTCCTTGAGTCGCTTTTTACAACATACATGAGATGTAAGGGCTAATGGATATTAGACCGCCACTACACGGTGTAAAAAAGGAAAAAATATGTATGGTTAACAAGCGGTTCCACGTAGGCCTTTACATGTAGGCTTCGGAGCGCGGGACACATCACGTGACGTTCCGAAGTGCGCTCCAAAGTCCGCCGAACGCAGGTGAGTACCAACGTATAGACAGCCCATTTGTCTAGCCTCACCATTGCTCATCGTCTTTCGCCTAACTGGCCGAGTGCAGACGGGCGCCAACATGTACGGTTCGTTTGGCGTGCCTTGCCACCAATGGGGATCGCTCTCCACGTCTCGTCTCACTTCGTAACAGTGTCGGTTTTTCTGTACAAATCAAAGGCGTTCACCTGTACTCAGCAATTCGTGTACACATGTTAGTGGATCATTCAATATATTCCCTCGTCCAAACTTGACCAAAATGTAGTCTGTAGCACTCGCCTTGTATCAATTTGCCTGCGCTCTCGTTGGCTTAGACTTGGCCAACATGTATCGCTGCCTTAAAAGGTGAAAGCTAAGTTATCGGCGCGCAGTCAGAAGTAGGTAGCACTCCATCGCGTACGCACGTTTAACATATCGGAGCGCACGACGTGGAGATGCTCTTAATACTTTGATACGCGCATTGAAATGCTCGTCTAGCCTCGTAGGGTCCCGGGTTCAAATCCCGGGTCAGGCCAAAATCAGTTGTTAGATGTTTCTGACAATAAATTTTTAGTTGCAATCCGGAGGCACGTTCAGCCGGTAGGTCTTGCGCCTGATTTCTCTCTGGTCGTGTCAGTTTATCGTCCCATCGGATTATGAGAGTGAGGGAATATCACCTGCACCTGTGTTTACCACCGCACACATTCGTGCACTATAATCATGTTTTTCGCAGATGGCTTCTCTCTGGAAGTCTCGGTTGAGAGTGGCCGCCATAAGAGAAATTCGATCTGGAGGACGTTATTACAATTGAAGGGCGCACCAAAACGCACGTCAAATTAACACTCCGCACAATATTGTAAATGTATGACGCTGAGTACAGTCAAATTATAAGAAGAAAAAAGGAATGTTTTAAATTTATGATAATATGTGTGCTTATCAAAAAGAAGTGGATCTTTGTTACAAACAAGTATATGATGTAAGCAATAAAAAATAAACTAGTTCATTAGACAGTTTCATATATTCCTGTCTTACCTTGTCTGGAATTATTATCTGAGCCGGCAAATTGAACCAATCAGATGGTCCTAAATTTGTAATCTACAAAAAGAGAAAAAGGAATTAAAACCAAATCGATTAAAATCATTTATTTACAATCCAAGTGTACATAATTGGTCTTAAATTAAAAATAAGCTTACAACTTAGACGCCCTTTTTAGGCACTGTACTGCATTGGTTGCCATTCTGCTTGCCTAACGTGGTAACTATGGCAGCTAAGAGGCTATCTATGGGGGAAGCCTATGTTCAGCAGTGGAATTTAATAGTGGATTTTGTTTTAAATATTTACTGAGGCTTGAATGAAATTTGGTTAATTCTGCTATGTTTTTTTTATTTCCTATAGATTATAAAATATGAAAGCACATTGTAAAGCCGTGCTGCGGCGATATTACAGTTGTAGCATGAATTGGTTGGCTTGGATAGGACCACGCTCTTGTAATATTGTGGGCTTTTGGGTATTTAAATGAATGACATGTTACATGTAAGACGGTACAAATGGTGTTGTCAGAAAAGAGGTTGAATTAATGTTCAAACATACAGTTCACACGCGGATTGCCGCGTAAGCTGAATTTTAAACGTCCGTGGGAGCAAGTCCACCTTTATACACCCATGGGACCATTTTCTTGCTTACATTATTTTGATCACATTACACTCTCATAGAATACCAGCGCAAAATATCAGCTTAAAGTTGCTGGGATTCGTATGGCGAGTATGGAGAAGCGGATACCTTTTTACTGGAAATGAGGCTTTCTATCTAAGTCCTCAGGTGTCATTAATGACAACGCATTTGCATTTTCATTCTTAAGCGAGGACAAATCTAGATGTTTAAGATTGGGTGGACTTTGTGTTGGTTTAAAAGGTAAAAACTTTCAAATAAAAAGACAAGTAAAAAGAGTAGACATGATGACTGACACCCAAAAACCTCCAATAGAACTGATACATGTGCAGCAAACGGTGCTTTATTGATACGTGCTAAATGCCAATGATTTAGTAAAATGAAACTCGTACTAACATCTTGCTCAGCGGTAAAGTAAAGGGAGAGGGCTATATCTACTATTAGACATCCCTCCCCCCAATAGACAGTTGACCCGTTGTAAGCAGGATTTGCCTCAATAGTCACGTTTAGCAGACGTATTGACGACGATCGATCGCAATAACAGACGGATTGCACCTTCAACGTTACTATCCTTTGTCGGTCTGGGTATTTAACTTCTGAGTAAAAGAGATTGCATACCGCTATATTACAACCAGTAAGTGTTGCAAGTGATGACTTACGGATCTGAGACGTGGCCCTTCACTGCTGGCCGTACGAGAATGCTCGTGGTCACTTAGCGAGCTATGATTCGGGGTTTCTAAATGCGTGATAAACTTAGAATTGAGGATATCTGCAGTAGAACCAGAATGACCGGCATAACCCAAGGGATTAGGGAGTAAGCTGAAGTGTTAATGGGCCGGCCATATAGCTGGAAGAACCGACAACAGATGGGGAAAAAGGTTCTCGAGTGGTGGTCTCCCACAGGTAGGCGAAGTTTAGGGCGATCCCCCTCCCCCAATTAATAAATTCAGGTGGCACGGAAACGTGCTATGTGGCATTCCTTGGGGGAGGCCCATATTCAGCAGTGGACTTGTGAAGAGATGTATGCTTCCGCACAGTGAAATGAAGTGATGGATTCTCTTATATCGCTACCACGTGGAAATCAGTTACTTGCATTGTATAGGAATACTATCTAAATAGAAAAAAAACTAACCTCAAAATAATGTACGAATGCCACATTTCCGGAGCTGGAGAATTCATCTCTAGTGACCGTGATGGTCCTATTTGGCAGTGCTGCCCTGTTTAAAGTGTAATTTAGTAAAATTTACAAAAAAAATTATGTAATTTAATTCTGTTTCATGAACGGTCCTTCAACTGCCTTTTTATAAAATCAATTTGCGAAATGCTCAAAGTTGTTTTTTTTTCTCTATTTACTGTATGATAAAAGATAGTGACAGGTATAGATAGTAAGCAATAATGAACGATTATAGACAAGTTTGTTAAATGATAATAGGGAATATATGTGGAACAACGGCCTTAGTCGGTACTTCTAAACCTTCCGAAACCTCCAGATTAGTGCACCAATGTAGTTGCGCCGAATAAAATCCACTATCTGATAAATTTCATCCTAGGGTATTGGATGCGTATGCACATGAATGGTGTGCGGCATCACAGTGTGCCAATAATACTTGAAATTAATAATTGTAAGTGCAATAATAAAAAAAATAGAAAGGTTAAACCAATTAATGATATAGTTATGGACTGTATGTGGTGTAAAAATTGTTATTATTATATTATTATTATAGTATCAGCCCATAGTGTCGTAAGAGGTGGCAGTGGGTAAATAAAATGGGAGACGGACAGCAGCGTCTTCCTGTAAAAAATAATTACTCCATATAAACAAAAACTTTAGTTGCAATCCCGCCTATCGTGGCAACTTAGGCAAGTGTCACATAAACTGGATGACCTTTTTTACTGATTGGAAAAAAATTGTGTGTAACGTGTGAATAGAGTTTATTATTTTATTGCCGTACGTAGGTAGGATGGATATTATTTGAATTTCGATAGATTTTAATTAATTTATTGTTTTTATTTTTTATAAAATATCAGTGCCATAGGCTTCTACTCCGTTCACATGTTAAATCCTATTTTTTTCCAGACGGTAAGAAAGTTCATCCAGTATATACCTACGAGGCAAGGCCAGTGTTTAGCAGTGAATCTTTGATAGGGCGTAATAAAGCTTCTAATATTTATTGAAAAAAGCTTCTATTCAATCAATAGATGTCATTAGTGTTCGGCGCGAGTGGATGAAACGCAGGGTTCATCCCGAGAGTGTCGATAGTAGACATTTTACTACCGTGCTATCAGAAATAGCCGTTAAATATTTCTTCAGCTACATCTTTAGCATCTGAACAAATTGCTTCTACAATCAATATTTGTAGTATATATAGTTATAGTTATAGTTTGTATATAGTGCCCAATAAACGTAGTATGTAGTCAAACAGCTGAACATAGAAACAACGAGTAATTTTGAAAACTCTTACTGAAAAATATTGGCACACATACACATACTTCTCTTACATTTATTTACATTAAATTAAACAATAATTACTAAGAAATACAACCTAACATTTTCATACGTTCATAGTTTAATCTGTTTAATAAATACACACAATTATAAACTGGGTAAATCATTTTTGAGCTGATTTACGATTGTTGTTTTTTTAAACAAAGCCGATATATCGATATTTTTTTTCGATATATCAAACTCCTATACTGATATATTTATAATTGTCGATAAATCGAAAATCCGATATTTTAAAAAATATCAACAGTCCTAGTACTTTTCCATTATCAAAATTGAGAAATAGGAAATGGGACAGGTTAGGTAGCCTTGTAGAAGTACGCGAGCGTCCTTATGCAAAATATTGCTTAGGGCTAGCTTTAACTGTACAGAAAATTTATTGAATAATTAGTAATACATACCCGCTGACATTAAAAATTGCTTCTGGTTTTATTATAATAGCAAGCTCTTTTGTAATTTTGTCACTCTCGTTCTTTGTGTGTAGCGGATCTGCTAGATTTGCTTTAATTATCAATTTATGAGGAACTGAAGTTTTTTCCGCAAATTCTAATTCTATTTCCCAAGACACAGATTCATTTCTACGAAGAGGAGCTGGTACTTCACAAGTAACATTCAGCTCTTTTAAAGAACAAGCGCTTGGTAATCTTTTAGGTGAAGACGGTAATGTTAGATACACTTTAGCACCATACGCTGGTTCATCTTTATTTAACACAGTCACTTGTACACCCAGTCTGCTTTCAGACCCTGGAACGTATGGACTGAAAAGTAATTGCAAATTGTAGTTTAATGAAATCTACTTAGCAGTTGTTGATTTATTATTTTTAGTGAAGTTTGATGTAATTGTTGCATTCAATAAAATTAGCATAAAGCAGCTTTATCTTGGGTTGACAAAAATGAAACAACAGTATATGAAATTTGTATGAGGATATTATAACATTACTTTATAATACATTCATAGAACAAATCCTTTACTTTTTGTGAGCAATTCTTGTGTAATTGTATAACATATTATTTACTAACTACTTAATCTTATGTCTATAGTTTTCATCCGTGAGATACTCAGCTCCAAAGCTCAGTAGCTCAGGTACTTTATGATTAAATGCCTTGATTTAATATAAATTATACGACTAACGTTGCTGATGCAGGTACTGGATGCCAACTTCTATTACTCAGCTATATCAGCTGGCTGCTATCGAGGTTACTTACACTATATGTTGACTACATGTAAGGCAACGTGTGGGGTCACCACGTGTAGGCTTCTAGCATTCCAGTAATGGCGAATCTCGAACCATCACGTATCTATATACCGAATATTAACTCCCCAGACGGGCGATCTGAAGTATTGTCTAAGCTGCAAGATGTTCGGTGCTTTGATCACTAACCCGCATAACTCGTACAGCCAATCCTTCGTAACAACCGAGCTGTGGTGAGTTTACGGGATGGCAAGCGTCAGCACGATGGTGAAATCAAAAGAGGCTGTCCATTGACAGGTAAATACAGCCACCAATTATAAATTTCGTAAATTTCACTCCGCCAAAAAAGATTCTATATTAATTAGTCCCAATCGCGAGTCCACCAAGTAGTCTCAACAAGTTATTCTGAACGCGTTATAAAATCATTTCTAACAATCGTCTAAAATTCCGCAATAAGAGGTAATGATTATCGTGTCAGGATTCTATTACAATCTTTTTGACATTCTTACCTGGTCAATGCTTTTAAATCTAGTTCTAGCAACGGCTTGCAAATAAGATCTTCACCACAGTCCCTGTTGAGTTGAATATCAAATGACGAGTGCAAACGTGAGTTCTCCGACAGTCGTGCTTTATTGTGCAAAAAGTTTTTTGAGTCACCTGAAATTAAATGTCAGTTGTTTAATTAAAATTTATCAATTTGTATTTCGAAGAAAAGACAATAATTTAAAAATATGCAAACATTTCAAAATTGTTTTAATGGTAGTTTTTTAAATCGCGTCTATATTTTTACCCATATGTTTTTCTATGGAATAATTTTACAAGATCCTATGTTAGAATTACACGCCTCATAACGTAATGGGAGTGCTTTTCTCTCGATATTTGGCCATATCTCAATTTCGCTACATAAAATCGTTTTTATACTTTTAGCTAGACATCAAATCCGTATTACTATTAATGTTAGAAAAACCACAGACATTGAATTATGAGATTAGTTTATTTTCTAATTGATCACTTTAGATTACATAACAAAAAATGTAATTGGATAAATATATGGACTGCCGTCCGTTGGTCCGTGCTTCACTGAGTCTTCTCGCTTAATAGAAATGTAAGCAATAGATTGAGATGTGAAGTATTAAATAAGATTCCATATATTCTAAAGAGGATCCATATTGATTTTTGTTATGAAATGAAATGGATGCTTTTTATTCAATATTGATTATTGTATAATACTTATTGAACGTTATTTTATATTATTGAACTCAACACCGTTTAAAACCGTTATTAATGAATATTGTCTTTTAAATTTAATTTTTAACTTGCACTGTGCGCTTTTGCATTTTCCAAATTCTATTTTTATTTTATTAAAGTATGTTATTTTATGGCAGATTTCATTTACAAACCACAATCGGAATTTTTCTCATCTACAACATGTTAAAGTCCACGTATATCATTCCAATAACAGTTCATTTAACGTGCTTACCTAGAAGAGTTGTCCACACGGAGCATTGTATTTGCTCCGTGGTAGTCCATGCCATTGTGTACACACCACGTTGTTGTGGTGCGTTGGCGTGCCTCTTTTGCACTCGTAGCGTGTTTTGTTACCAGTCGGTGTGTGGTGATAAATGCCAGAAGCTTGCGTATCGAAATAATTGCAGAACTAAATCTTCGGGTAGATTAAGAAGTATTAACGAAAGAGAATTTCAACTTACCTTCTAAAAGCATCTTCGGCTCTAAATCAAATATTAAGGTGATTGGTTTTGACAAGTCTGCTGTAGGCTGTAAAAAACAAAGCAAGCATTAGGCTTTGTTTTAAATAAAACCAAACATGACGTAGTGCAATAATATTATATATCTTTTAACAGCTAATTTTGTAAAATAAGGGAAATAAACGAGCTTGTTTACGGTCACATCCGATGGCACTTACGAAATGGACAAAATGTTCTTCTTAACATCACAGTCGGAAAGTTGATTGAAAGTGAACGTTTTTGTTTCACCCATAAACTTAAATGCGAGCTCCTTTTCGACCTTGCGCCCCTTGACACGTGCCTAGTTTGCCATAAGGATAATTCACCACCGGTTATCCCTGAGGACTACCTAACTAAATTAACACATTACCCTCGTAACAGAAATTACTGACGGTACAAGACTGGTGGTTGTGATGTACGATTGATGGAAAATAAGACTTTATTATAATTAAGAAAGTATTTTGTTTCAAAGTTTCAAAATTATAAATTGTTCGGAAGTAAACACAAACCGTGTTATAAGTATTATGTCGACACCTGCGCCGTATTGCACGTGCAGCAGCGCCTCTGTGGCTAGTCGGAATTATTGTAAACAAACGTGCACCGCACACCTGTGCGTTGCACCTACAGTGGCGCTCGTGTAACTACTTGTCTCGATTGTTTAAAACGGATGGATCGGCCGCCATTAAATCCCGCTACTATACTACGCTCATCCTCGATTATTCGGATGATTAATTCGTGATAACGAATTAATTAATTATTATTCTCAGCTATTAAATTAACCTCAGTACAATTTTATAGTAGTAGTAGTAGTAGATTTTATGAAGTGACAATAAGGTTTTTCATAATAACACCACATTATTAATTAACTACTTTCCTACAAGTATATTATTACATCATAAGGGTACAGGTTTTGCGTTTTCGACAGACTTTTGCCACTAACATATTATTAATGCTTTATACGCTTACCGGTTACCGGTTGCTGATCATGAGGTCCTGAGTTCAAATCCTGGGTCTAGCTAAAAATATGTTGTGCAATAACTTATTCATTTATCTATAATATTTATGTATTTAGAAATATATAAGTATGTTTATCAGTTGTCTAGTGCCCATAACACAAGCTCTGCTTAGCTTGGGACTAGATGGCGTTGTGTGACAGTTGTGGAATATTATTATTATTATTACTATTTTTACTGATTCAAAAATACGCACTGGAACAGCGTGGAGCAACGTGCTGAAAAATCAATGAGAAATGAGAAGAAGCCTGTGCCCAGCATTGCGAAGTGTAAGGCTGTAACTTTAATAACTTAAGTCTTTATTTTTTTGTTTGCATTGGTTTTTCATTTCGCCAAAGTCACAAATGTTGGCTTCGGCTGATGTTCGAACACAATACTAAAATTTTACATTTTATTAAATACTTTTATAAGCTGTATTAATTTCGCAATATCTTTGTTCTACTTTGTTTTAAGATACGATCAAGTTCTGATTTTATTTTAGGTTAAGTGAACGTTTCAATAAACTTGGTGACCCGTTCACTTACGCTTAAATAAAGCTCTTCAAATTAACTTGCTAAGTGGTCTGTAAATACGAGTATTTTACCACGAAGACTAAAAATCGTTCTGTGTTATGCTCAATAAGGCAAATTTATATATAGCTTAGAGTTTAATACATATCTAAAATCATGTTATTTGTGTTAGAGTCGTCAATAGTCAAGATATTTTACTGGAACCATATTATATTTAGGGTCTTCAAATAGTTTTGCGCTTGCTTCTTGAGTGAATTAACGTCCTCACCTAAATATTTATATTAACTTTAGGCATCACAAATTCGACGCATTTAGATTTTTTAGTATTAAGCGCTAAATTATTTCCGTGAAATCTATTCAAAACCATTAAGGAGCTTCATTTGTTTCACTTACGTTGTAATTTTTTGCCTAATCTTTAGATTATTATCAATGAAATGTCTCTTGCATACATAGCTATGTCATTGACCTTCTGAAATAAGTATTGTAAATCGTTAATATATATAAACCAGGACGGATCAAAAATTTACTTCTGTGGCACACACATTTTTATTACGGGACCTACATTGTTTACATTAAGCTTATTAAAATTTTACATTGCACACAGAGGGATAACCTTTACCTAATATGAAGACATTGTCACTAAATATAAATATCTTCTCGAACTACAGTATAAGTTCTTGACGAGCATGTTTACCTAGGATAAATTGTCCGACTAAGTTTGTCCCTATCTATCGAATTGTCAGTCAACGAATTCAACTCGGATGGGCAGCGTTCGGGCGATTAAGATACATTGCTTCACCTTAAAACTTGAAAAAAAAAGCGTACAACCAGTGCGGTGATGAGTCCGAAGCATGGATCTTCACTACTGGTCATATAACGACGCTAAAATCAAGGTCGCTCAGTGAGCTATAAAGAAGGTTATGGACGGAGGATCCCTGCGTAATAGAGTTCGTGATAAGGGTGTCCGAAGTAGAACTACAGACATGGCCTAACGGATCAATAAGCTAAAGTGGCAATAGGCTCGAATAGGGAGAAGTAGTGACGATAATAATGATGACAGTGAATTATAAAAATAATAAGGTAGAAGTTCATACTCGAGTATAATTATTAAGAATTAAAGTTAACATCTATTTGGCACTTTTCCGCATTGCTTCGTCATGAACTGAATTTATAATAATATGATAGAAGCGAAGAGATATTCGATTGCAGGCAAGATGTATCAGCTTCGTAAATTATGATAACTGACAACCAACAGATAGACAAGAAGAAGACTTAATGATATAGGGTGAGGCAGTATGTCACGAAGTCAATAGAAAACTTTCAGTACTAAAACTTATAAACATCAATACAACACCTATTTATCTTACGCAATATACGCTTATGTTGCATGGACCTATGTAGTGCTTTATGTTGAGAACTTACAATATTAGCTCTATAATATGGAAATAAATTTATTGGTAATAAATGCGTAAAATAATATAAATGATTAAATGCGATCACGTGTAAGATCAGTGTAATTTCTATGACCCAAGGTCACCTATCATATATCTACTATCAAATACAGCCCTAAACCTAAACCTTAAACGTATTTAAGCCGTGGCACCTAGGAACAACTCAATCAAGTAGCAGTGCAACTATTATTGCTCACAAGTTGCACTGCTACTAGATTGTGGAATTAGGTAAGAAAGTACTGACCCAGATGAAATCCTACATATAAAATGAGTGTCACTGTTATCAATTGATTTTGTAACAAATTTATTCAGTGTAATGAAATTTTGAATTGAATTTAATTGTAATATTATAATAAAGCATGCACTTAAAGCTCTTAAATTGATTTTGTAAACATGTATTGTTTAAAGGACATACTAATGCGTATATTTACCATGATTACCATCAGTTGCACAATTTAACGATGGCAAATTAAATTAGCCTTTATCTAAGCGTGTTTGTACGTTAGATTTGCGACCAACTATGATGTAACATTTGACTAATCCACATGACTTTCCAATAGATCAGCAGCGACGAATAGTATTCGTAAGACTTCATTGCACGTACATTATCTGGGTCACATACTTTTCTTATGAACCACATTTCGAAACTTCGAGTTCGTAGGGTGCGCGCTCTTTTCACCGACTTCAAAAAAACGAGAAGGTGCTATATTCGACGCGTATGTTATTTTAGGTATGTTCACCGATTTCTCTGAAATGAATATTTTAATAATTTATATTATATTTGAGTCATATTTCTGGGTCCACCCATATAATTTCAATAAATAAAAAATAGTGAATGAATTTTATGTTGTAACTATTTAAACGACATTCTAGTTGTGATTTCGATCTAATGATTCCACCAGTAAAATAATTAAAATATTAAAGAATAAAACATAGTAAGTTGCTAAGACATTGTGTATCGAAGAATTAAATTCCTGACTTTGGAAGCTATCATGTGGAAATAGTATATCCTAAAGCATATCCTTGCCGAATTCGGCTGGGCTGCCTTCAGCCTAAGGGATTTCGCACCACCAAGTTGCATAAACCAATTTACGATTCATCCCGTACCGAGCAGTATCACTATCTCATCGAAGAGTCATTAGTAGTGTAAAACTGACATATCTCACGGCGGTCTCACTTATTCTGGACGGATTTTAACCCGAACTATTTGATATAATAAGCGTTTACTGAATAAAGATAAGAACCAATGATTAAATTTGGCCCGTGATGAAACATTTCGTGCTTGACCTTAGTAAGGAGATTATATATATGAATAAAATATATAAAAAAGTGTGAAGAGCTTTGACTAAAAAGCTCTGAAATAAAAAAAACGGTTTAAGACATTACTAATTTTGCAAAAAAAGGTACTTGTTTGGGTAATATAAATAGCTTAGAGTTAAATACATATTTGTGGTAGAACGACTTATTTGTTATAAAATTACAAAACAGCACAAACGCAACGTTTTGATATATTCAAAGTTGGTTATAGTTAACTATCTTCAAAGTTACGTAGGTAGGGAGTATAGAACGTAGTAAGATATTTGCTAGAGGTGTGAGAACGAGTACAATATATTTTTGAGGCTAATAGACATAGGAGATATCAAATCTGCATTACCTCTTAAGTATTGAAAAATACACATACTTTGAAGATTTCTGTACACCAAGTTTCTGTAAATTATTACCTACCTTATAATATTTACATACTTCGATTGTTACGGTTTATCCTTTTATATTACAATAATATACATATAATGCCGTGTATTGGCGATGTAAGAATACACACTAAGCTATATCAACCTGTGGATGTCGTAAGATGCACCAGAGGGAAAAGAAACAGCAGAGGGGCAGTAGAACCTTTCTGATAACAACTCAAAATTACCGGTTAGTAAAATGCGGTTGCGAACCCTTTTGCCAAGCACCGCAATAATAGAAAATGGTGGGAAAATCTGTGGGGAAGCCTACGCTCAGCAGTGGACTTCTGATATGCTGCACATGCCCATGGTTGAGAATAACGCTATAATATCCATAAAATAGCATTACTTAATTTGTAAATAGTGTCCGCATTAAATAAGATGTCATTAAATAAGAAGTCATTAAATATGAGGTTTTACTACAGATAACAAAAAAATGAAAAAATAATATAATAATTATTCACATAGTTCTAAAATATAAAGTAGGGATAGAGAAGTAGGGAGTACGTAACCTAAATAAATAATCCAAACATATATCGGACATGATACCACTGGGTAATTTTTTTTATTGCTTTAAATCGCGAATTAAGAGTACTCTCGCTATAATGGTAAATTGATGAGACAACAATACAGTAGACAACCTAATTACAATGTCATTCACTTACAAATCACGTAAACAATCGTACAGGTGTCCCCTTAACATATAAAATAAATGTTAACTATGTAGAGAAAAGATCCAAATCAATATTTTTTATTCTTTAGTTTACGGGTCAAAATTTATTTAATATTCATCATGTATCTGTCAATAGTTTTCCTGTGATCGTTATGATGGAATATTTTGTATGGAATTTTTTTACAGGTGTCATCTTTTTTCTTATTTCTTCGTGTAGTGTGTTACACGCTATTATTAACTGTTTTCATAGGTATATGCATAAAAACAAATATTTTAACAAAAAAAACTTGGTTGAATTTTACATACAGGTTTAATAAAACCTAAGTTATATACCGGTACGCGTTGAAGTCTTTTAGTAGAAAGTTCGAGTATTATATTGTTACAGCCTTAACGATTTTTATAATTCATAAGACATTGAATTACTTTGTACAATTTCTCTTTATTAATAATATAGCTGTATTCTTCTATTAATGTTTATTAAAATTAGGCGAACAATTAAAAATTAGTATAAATGAAATTAAAATAATAGAATTACTATATAACCGCTAATTTTACTCTTCAATGCTAGTAGTTACTTCTGAGAACGCTGACTAATGTTTTATGAATGTCACCCAGTTGCTTCGTTAACGCACTTGTTTATTTGTATTGATGAGCAGAATTTAATTTGTGATGACCTATGTTTATTGCGGTAACATTATAACGAATTGTAAATAATGTCACTTATCATACCAGTAGATGGACCATATTATAATAATGCAGCAAGACAATTAAGAGAATTAAAATATATATGAGTTTTGTTTTTATTTACAAACGTCAAAATAAAGGCTGAAGGATAAACATTTTTATTAATCAAGTAGCAGAATGAGTTATTATATTTTATTTATTATTTTGTTATTTATGTTATTTAATTAAAAATATAACACAGACTTAGCTGACTGAAACCAGATACATCAATTGTGGTTGGTTATGCTTAGAGTGTATTAGACACATTCAAACCCTAATTTCCGGATATTCAAATTTCAAATTCAAATTCATTTATTTGCCAGAATGTATGTGTACAATAAAGTATGATCTTAAATTGTGTATAATGGCCCA
>DWHP01000874.1:0-17696 GCA_018247895.1 Parnassius honrathi
CCACTAAGTAATTTTTTAGCGCGTGTACCTCCTAACCAAAAAAAAACCTGCCAATACCTAACCTTGGGCCTATATTACTTTAAGTACAATGCGTTTTTAACAAATTCCTAGTGCCTTGAAAATTCACAAAACGGACACAACCGTCAATGACGTCTGCCCGCGTGCGGGTTGCGCACTCAGCCACCACATCATCCGACGTGCGTTGGACCGCCAGCCCGCCCCCGCAACGTTCGCCGGCCACCGCCGGCGGCACCGTGCCATATGTGTAACTCTAGCGGTTTTGGCAGCGCACGCCAGAATAGCTCGCAGTTGGTAGATTTTTTCCTACTTACTCGACACTGATCGTCATATTTTGGACAATTCACACTATCTTTATAAATTGTATCTTATGTATTATTCTGATATTATTGATATTATTGTAGTTTCATTGTAATCCATTCGGTAGTTTTTACGTGAAAGAGTAACAAACATTCATCCAACCATCCATTCATACTTACAAAGTTTCGCGTTCATAATGTTATACTGTGTTAACTTATACTGTATTAAACTGTACTATATTTAGTTATTGTCGTATATTTACGTTGTATTTGTAAGTATATGTAATATTAATATTACTTATCCTATAATTAAGAGATCAAATAAATCAAATATTTCAATCAGTATCTTATTAATTAGAAATATTATTAAACGAATATCAAATAACAAAAATAAAACAATTGTGATATAATTGAAATTAACATAAAAAGTAATCTATATTTCCACTTAAATTATACTAAATAAAAATAATAATTATGTCTACCTACTGTACTAAATAGTAAATCTCTTCGAGAATCGAATTAGCTGTAAGAAAGGACGCAAACTGAACGTAACCGTCAACGTCGTCTGCCCTCCGCGTCTGCCCGCGTTCGCGTCGCGCACTCGGCGGTCGCGCGCTTGCTTGGGCCGCCCCTCCACCCCCGCTTTGTGCTGTGTTCATGTCTTATCGTGATGACTTTTAAACTATTCGTCCGAATTACCTTTTGTAAAAGACAATGTTCATCTACATTAAATACTGAAAGCGACAAATGTATAAATTTTGATAATAATTTGATAAATACTCTAAAATGTGCATTGTAAAAAGTATCAAATTTAATTGTATTTAGGGCTCACTATTTTGGATATAATAAATTCCACATAAAAGGTAGATATATGCTGTCGCGGACTTTTATTTCGAACTACTTAAGACAAACAATCCCACGGTATATTATCTTCGTGTAACTCCAAGGGTTTAGGCAGCGCACGCCAAGATAGCTCTCAGAGGGCAGGTATTTTTCCGACTTACTTGATACTTGTCGTTATATTATGACCAAATTACACAAAATCTTTATAAATAGTAGCCAAGGTATTATTCTGATGTATAAACTGTATTACTGTAACATTACATCTAAATTACGTTCAGTAGTTTTTACGTGAAAGAGTAACATCCATCCATCCACCATTAATACTTACAAACTTTCGCGTTTTGTAATATTAGTAGGATAACAAATTTTCGTGAAACGTATTGTACAAATTGGTGGAAAGCAATGTTATAATATCGCCCTCGGGTTCAATTCGTGTATTTGTTCGTTTATGGAAATGGGAATATTTTGTTTCTTTGTTGTTGCTACCGAGTTTTCCCGTTAGCCGAAATATTATTTGTACGTTCCCGTTTTTGTTCCACATTTCGTTTTTAGTGGCATGGCTGTGCCGTTGTTTTCTTTTGTACCAAGTTTTGATGTTTAGTTTACTAAAATAACAGAAAGGTAACGACATATTTTGTTTTTTTATAAATATATATTACTACTGATCCGCCCCTGCTTCGCGCGCCATCTACCGGGTCAAATTATGAATCTAGATCATTTAGGTACATTTATCAAAATCTGTTCGTATCCGTTCATAATCCATTTCATACATACGGCACTTGGTTTTGATTTATATAGGTAGACTAGATGGTCTGGCGGTTTAGCGGTTGTATACGCGACTGCTGATCAGGACGGGTTCGGATCTCGCGTCGCCCAAATATCAATAATTGAGATTTTTCGTCAAGAAATCCTCAGCAGCCCGGAGTCATGAAATAAGCGGCGTTTCATCGCCTTGCCTTGCCAAGCACGTAAAGCCGTTGGTCCTGCGCTTGTGCACATGTGAGGGCACCTGTGCTTGCAAATATATACGGCCACACTAATCCTGTCCTGTTCAGGTGACTATTCTCTGTTGAAACTAACTGCCATGATCGAAATTCGGTCGTGAGGACATTATTATAATTATCATCATATGTCGTACATAATATGAACACCTTGTTTTAACACAAGCGTCACCTTTCGGGAATTCCCATATATTGAAATTTTCTTCTTACGCAAACATATATTGTGAATATGAGTCCTATTTTATTTTAAAATTTTTATTGCGTCCCCTTAGAAAAAGAAAAAGGATACAATGGGCTGACTCACGTTCACTAGCAGCAATTCCTCTTGTCACTTAGATTTAATAAATAAAAAGGTATAAATATAAGTACTTATTTGTTTGATAGTGAGTCCACTATACCTTAAACATTTTTAACGGAGGAGATTCTGTTAAAATGTCATAGGCTCGGCTTACATTTTGAGAAGTGACAAGTGCAAGTGGCTAGTGCAACTGACAAACGACATGTGCTTAGTACGTGTGAACAGGCAGTAACAAGTAATACGTGGTAATAAAATACGCTGGTATTCTGTGAGAGCGTGGTGCTTCCCCGGTCCAGCCAACCCATTCGTGTTATAACCATAACATTGTGGCTCTACCACGTATATTTATATTCATTTACCTATACATGTAATAGGCGGTTAAACTCGATTATAACTTTGTATTTCAAAGCACTTATCGTTGCGATCCCTAATCTTGGGACGTCGGTTATATCATATTTTAGCAGGCGACATCATTAGTCAAACTCTGGTTAGCTAATTTGCCTAATGACAAATTATCCGAGTCTATCCACAACCGTGTCTAATTCATGCGGCGCGCGACGAGAGATCATTAATCTTCTCTGCGTATGATATAAAAAAACAGTTAATAACTAAATTTAACTTAATGTACACTGTTTTTTCTTGATGGTAAAAAAGAAAAAGGTTTTATTGTGTAACAGTGCCACGCTACATTTATATTACGGCTGCAGCACGAACGGGTCAGCCCGACCGAAAAGGAATGACCACACTCGCACAGAATCATGTCAGAGCATTCCATTTGTTCATATTCTTTTTTTTACTTTTCTAGGCCAGCGCTTAAGTAAATACTGTTTCGAGCTTGGGGTTCGAGACAATAAAAAACTGCCGAGTGAATTACCAAAATTGACGCTTTAATTACAGAACACTAATTACAACTTAAAACTACGAATGCCTCGATACGCCTTTTTGCCGATACGATACCTATACCGATGCTCTTATAAAAATATCGGCGACGCCGATACGCTTATTAAATTCAAAAATGAAGGTAAAATAAATAAAACACAAGCCACGTTATTTTTTTCATTAATTTTAAAATAACAAATAACAGGAAAAACTAAATAAAACCGTTTAAAACTATAGACAGTTTCGTTTGCAATGAAATAAACGACACGACACGCGCGTTTACATGACATTTTTGAAGCGCGAAATTTCAAAAGTATTGTTGAATCGGTCAAACTTCGAGTATCGCCGATATATCGGTATCGGATGCATCCCTACTTAAAACTTCACCAATAACAAAACTTAATCTCTTTAGTTCGTAGTTGTATCGCTTCGAAGTATTCGCTTGAATTGCCAATTCAATACTGACTTGGGTCACGGTCTATACCGGTCTTATATATTGCTTTAGATAGTTCCAAAACCCTCTACCGTAAAAACATCTAGAATATTTCAGTGTATGCACTGAAATATTCCCGGTCCCGACTGATTAGGTGACGATAGTTCTAGAAAGTTCTAGCATGGAGATTTCTGGAAGGGTCTAGACTCTACTAGTTCTGTTACTCGATACTAGAAGGCACAAGTGGTCATTAGTGCCGCCATGTACCAGGCATTAATTGTGGCGCGCAGCAATACAATCCCACCTGATAGGAAGTGATAATAGAACCTCATTCTCATTCTTAACCTCAGTTTTTACAAATATCCACGCTCCATATCATCTCTTGATTGTCGTAAGAAGCGACAGAAGAAAACTAAAACAGGAGATGGGCAGCAGAATCTTCCTGTCCTCCTCCCTCCAGTTTCTGCCTCCAATTCGCCTGCTAAGTGTGGCAACTACGGCTCCTCCATGTGAGGTAATCTATCGTGGAGGCCTATGTTCAACAGTGGACTTTTAGGGGGTAATTGATAGATGGATGAATAGCTATAGTATCATCTTAATGAAAACGAAGGAGTAGGCCTGCTCTTTCTGGAAACCCAACGTCATATTTCAGTAGTATAAAGTGTACTTTGAAACAAGTGATTCAAACTTAGCATTCACGTAGAAGAATTGTTAAAGTACATCACGGAATCTAAGTTCAGAGCTGATTGGAGGCTGATTGCATGCAATTTAAATATTGTAGGGTTTGAACTTTCTTAGTTCTATTTTAGTTTCAAATCGCTAAGTTGTGACGCAAGATTTCATAGCTCCGGGGTAGGTGGAACTTATATTTCTATTATATATATTATTATTTAAGAAAATGTATTTTCATTATTAAGAGATATAAAGGAAAGCTAATTAAATACCATAAGGTATATTAAGTATATTAAGCATAATATATTAAGCATAATATATTAACCATAAGTTCATACTGCTGAATCGGACGAAAGTTGATAAATTTTATCTGAAGTTTTTTTAGTTAACTATGACATTTCAACACTTCAACCCCTCCCCCCTCCTCGTAACCATGGGTGCTGTGAAGTGCTCGAAAGGACGGGATTATAAATAAAGTTAACATACGCAATGAAATCCGTAGTTTTATTTAAACGCGTGTAACATTAATGTATTTTTATTCGTTACTCAATTGTCAGAACATTGTTGGATTCAATGAACTGAAAATAGTTGCAGCGCTAGCTTTGTTCGTGAGTGCTCGTAGCATGCAAAATGTAAATTTTATTAGTCTAAGGTTTCGTCTCTAATATGTGTATTTTGTGTGAGCAACGGAATAAGCTTTCTCTCTTTATTTCTTTTCATTAAGTGTCAATGGCTTGGACTTCCATTAAGCTTGCATTTCATTAATCTTACATTATATATCTTCTGTGAAAATACCTACAACCTATTTGTAAAAAATAGGATTCTGTAAAGCCAAGTCCCTGCTTTTTATTCATCATCATTGCAACCCTTTAAAAGTGTACTTCATTTTATGATGTATTATATATAAATATCCACTTGAGAGCAATAAAATCGCACACACCCTTATAATTTAGTGTATTACTGATTTTTTTCTTAAATCTATGGATATTGAATACAAAGTATTCGACAAAATTAAAGCATACAAGCTTAGCTTTACAAAGCCACAAAATTCAAATCATTGACCTTCACGTAACTTAACAAAAATCAACCCTACACCAAATTTTTCAAATTCACTCCTTTGCGTTGTTACTTTTTGCACCCTTACTCACAGGTATAAAAAGGTCGTTTTTTATTTTTAATCACCGGTCCGGTCAGACCGACCAAGTACCTCTGTAGTTAATCGGTTGAGCCCATGTGCTCCCAGTTCGTGACATTTAAGAAAGATGACAAAGACAATTTCTGTGTACGCTTGTCGCATTAGCTTGTGTTGTTTTGAATCGCTAAACGTGATGGCGGCTATCTCAATAGCCGAACTCACCAACTTTTTAAGTCGAGTGCGCCCCGACATTTGGGCTACGTTCTTAGCTCAGCGTAATGTGCCCATTGCTGAACGCCCCGTCCTTCGCATCGCGACCCTATGTCGCCGAGCACCGGGCCCTCAACCCCTGTGTCCATCGACACAGTGTACGACGCTGCGTCCCCCGCGCCTTCTGTGCTCTCCACCCACAGTCCCTCCCCGGTATTTTCGGACGCCGAATCGGGCTCCGAGATAGAGACGGACAACAACCGACCCGCTTCAGCCTAGTCTCGGCTAAAAACGCAAGCGCGCCGCCGCAAAAAGGGAGACGAGCCTCACTCGGCCTCTACGTCCCCTAACGCCACTGCAGCTAAAAAAGCCGCGCCATACGCGCGCACCAGGACCGCGAATAAAACTGCGAACCCGACTCCGGCTGCAGTAAGGAAGGAGAAGCCGCCGCCTCCAATCATCTTGCAGGATAAATCTCGCTGTAGCAACCTATCCAAGCGGATAGACTTCAAGAAAATCTTCTCCCCCAAAGTCAACAATGGATTTCCGCGCTTTAACTGCGCATCTTAAGGCTCAGAATCTGAGCTTCCACACCTACTACCTCGCGGAGGACCGTAACCTCCGTGTTCTGGTTCGCGGGCTCCCTAAAGAGCTCGAAACCGAACACATCCTAAGCGATCTAAAATCGCAATACTTCCCAGTCAAGGAAGAGCAGAGGATGCACCACCCCACCGACAAGAAAAGGTACTTAGATGTATGCGTCGTCATTCTGGACCTGTCTCCAGAAGGTAAGGAAATCCACAATGTCACCGGAATATGCAATCTCACGGGGATTGCAGTAGTCTCCTCGCAATAGGGGCATCGTTCGCCAATGCCACCGATGCCAATTATACGGCCATTGGGGAAGAAATTGTTTCGCCCTGTTAAGTACCTAGGTGATCATGGCACACCCGAGTGCCCCCGAACGCCCGAGTCGGAAGACCCTCCGAGCTGTGTTCTATGTGGCGAAGACGAGGAGACGGAAGGAGGATGGCCAGACGGCATCAGTAACAAGGTGATCAAATCCCTTTCGGCGTCACGTATTTACCTTCTTGTAGGAATATTCAACACTCTTCTCACGAACCGCTCCTTCCCGGACATCTGGAAATAAGCAGACGTAATAGGGATCCCAAAACCGGGAAAACCGCGTAATCGACCCACTAACTACGGACCCATCAGTCTGCTCAACACTTTGGGTAAACTATACGAGCGCATTATTCACAAGCGTCTCCGTCTTTACAATGAAACTAACAGTCTCCTCCCCGACGAACAGTTTGGCTTTAGAGCCGATCACTCTTGCACCCACCAAATTCATCGTCAAACAGAATACATTCTGTCTGGCTTCAACCACAACCCGACAAGTAAAAAGTCTCGAAACACGGAAGCCCTCTTCTTCGATATCGCAAAGGCGTTTGACAAGGTCTGGCACGACGGCTTGATTTACAAGCTGTACAAACTAAACGTGCTCGATAGGCTCGTGCACATCATACGAGCCTTCTTCTCAAACCGCTTTTTCCGCTATCATGTGGAGGGAACCCGTTCTTCAAAACGCTTCCTCAAGGCCGGGGTCCCATCTCCAAGGTCACAAGGCTCCGTCCTATCTCCACTCCTCTTCACACTCTTCACGAGTGATATTCCTAAAAATAGGCGACATGATGATTGGTAACAATACCAAACCATAAACCATTTCATTATCATCCTCACGTCCATTGCCTTTCCCTTTTTAATTAGCTCACGGCCTCACAGGCAGGATGTTATCGCTGTTAGTCTATGTGATAGTCGCATAGACTAACAGCGATAACATCCAGAAAAAAGAGATTTTTAATCAGTTGCATATCGACGCTCAACGTGGTAGCATCTCTACTGGAAGCATACGGATTTACTGAATAAATGGATACCACACCCGTAGAAGCCGTTCGAGTTATTGCATTGCTCGAAGCAGGCCAAAGCAAAGATGCTCGACAGCTAAATTTGAGCCGCTACTCTGTTCGTCACTCAACTCAAAAAACTCAAAAAGTAGTCGTGTATACCAGAGATTCCAAGAGACCGGACCATTTGGCGACCAGGATCTGGCCGGCGACGCAGAACATCATATATACATCTTATTTATAAACAACTTGATCAGTAATTTTGAATTCGATTTTCATTCTTTCTTAAGCGAAATCGGGTATTTTACCCATATGTTGGGTTTTGTGCCCTAAAACCCCTTATGGGATATTTTGTACACTGTATTTGATATCATTACAATGGTACTGCAGTAAAATTTCCAAGTAATGTATGATATCTTCAATATTTATTTATTCACATTCATAAAAATACTGCCATAACAAAAAAAGTCAAGGTGTACGATTTTATTGCTCTCAAGTGTATTACAACCGTAGTTTTCTGACAATAACTTTATCAAAGTCAAAACAACATGTGAATGGGTCATATCTTTCGATCTACATTTAATAATACACAACACCACATGATCATAAAAACGCGCGCGCCCCATTTGTTTAAATAATTGATTATCACATTAGCCTAAATACATTTTCGAAAAGTTCTTTGATTTCTTTTATGGGAAATAAGAATGAAGTATACGTGAAAAGGCGGTTGTTTTCATGCCACGACATTGTTTTTGAATAAATTTCTTCCTAAATAATTCCTAATAGAGTATCGGTAGTAAATTAAGACTAAACATGCACAATATTTTACCAGTTCCATTAAAATTTAGTAAAGTAAAGTAAAGTTACAGCCTATATACGTCCCACTCCTGGGCACAGGCCTCCGCTCATATCTGAGAGGGTTTTTAGGGCAAGGAATTGTCCGCCGCGCTGCCCCAATGCGTGTTGGCGAACTTCACATGTCCTCGAAATATTTTTTTTTATTTCTCAGGCATGCAGGTTTCCTCACGATGTTTTCCTTCACCGCCGAGCACGTGGTAAACTACCACGGCTCTTTAAATATGGCAATATGGTCATCTTAAATTTTTTTGCCTGATAAAACCAAAAGTCACAGGAGGACATAGACAAAAATACGAAGCCGTATACTATAACTAATGTATTTAAATAAAACAAACAAGCTTAGGCAATATTAGGAAATGGACACTTTGAAACATCAACTTAAATAAAAACTAACTTCAATATACTATTCTTAAACCGACTAAAACATTTACCATAATGTCGACGCTCAAATTGGCGTCGATATAGCATCGCCCTTTTGACTACTTACTATTTGATTGAATGATGAAAAGCCATCGTATCACAGAGCCATATATGGAAACAAGGCTGTAGTTTTTCAGTTATAAGAAAATGATCATATTAACCGGATGACCATATTACCCTCACGTATTATAGAACGCTTTATGGGCAGCAGCATGTTTTTGATAGCAACCAAAAATAATAAAAAATTGTGCTTGCCAACCCGACTTGCTGGTTGTATGAAGAGATGACGGCTAATAGAAGAGAATGGATATAGAAGAAGGGGTAAACGAGCCTGCAGCTCATCGGACACATATGCTCCACCTAGCTATACAACGGCAGAAATAGCCAAAAGTAGTTAATAAGATAGTGGTAATAATTTGCCATCAGATAGGATTTGGGTTACTGACATTGAGTATAAACATTTGTCGATCATGTTTATCTCAGATATGACTATAACAGATTGTAGCTGTCAACCGTTGCCTATGAAAAATTGCAACACCAGAGGAATTACAGGGGCGTTGCCAGCCTTTTAAAAATAGTAAGATCGTTTCTTGAAGATATGCTATGCTGAAGCCATGACTTGGGATAAAATCAGGAAGAATAATATTCTATTAAAAAAATACAGAAAATCCACCTATCGCTTGGGTTTGGAACGCTCAACAATTTTGGATTGACAAAATCTAGGTATATGATCTATATATAAGGATTATTTAAAAACGGACAGAATATTTCAGAAATAGCCAGACCAAAATATAGCAGAGTTGAATAACCCGATGTCATTGTTAAACCCGGAGTACCTTTAACAATGACATCGGGACGTCAGTCATTTCAATCCCCTGTGACCATGGTACTGGAACACCCGAAACGTCTGGAATTAAAAATAATTAATATTAAACGCGATAAAATCCGTAAAAGTAGTTTTAATCAATGTGTAGTGTTCGCGTAAATATAAGAAATCGTTATACAGCATAGTTGTGATGAGGAGACGTTGACTAAGTAGTGTTAAGTAGAGATAAGTTCCTAGGTAGGAAACACTTAAGCTGGTAAATAAAATGCATGTTCGCTCTCCCTTTGAAGAATCACATGTTGTACATGTCAATGAAGATTGAAGTTGCTGTATATGGTTTTCACGTGGTAGAGCCATGCTGCAACGAAACCGGGTAAACTTTTTACTGGAAGCAAGAAATTTCATCTTGGTCACCTTTCGATTCTTAATCGAGGATAGATGTATAAGTCACCATCGGGTGGACTGTGTGCTCGTTTGCAACCTATATTCTACATATTATAAAACACGCTATGCTATGGTTGGCTCGACCGGGAAAGGACTACACTCTAACAGAATACCAGCCTAAAATAGCAGCTTACTTAATGCTGCTGTGTTTCTTATGGTGAGTGTACAGACTACAGACCGGAGACCCTTTTAACTGGAAACGAGCTATTCTAACTAATAGTACTCAGGGGTGATAAGCCATCTGTATTTTGATTATTTATCAAGAATAAAGGTAGATGTCTTTGGGCCACAGCATCCACTTACCATCAGGTGGACTGCGTGCTCGTTTGTCACATTTATTTTAGAAAAGAAGAAAATCAAGCCGTCGTTAACACCCCTATTATCATTTCGTTTTGAATTACCTTTTTAAAACAATGTAATTGATTCCCTAGGGATGCTTATACGTTATAAGCGTTCCTAGGGAATCAATTACACTCCTCCTCCTCGTTGCCTGCCACGTTGGTCTAGTGGTCGTAAACGCGGTTGCTGATAATTAACACCTGTGTTCGAATCTCGGGTTGGCCTAAAATTATTTATTTTTCTGTCAAGAAATTCTCAATGGCAGCCCGAAGCCATGAAGTGGGCGGTGTTTTACTTCCGTGCCTTGAAGAGGACGCAAACCCGTTGGCCCTGTACCTGACCTGTATGCAGTTGTGTCAGATTTCAGTCCCATCGAACTGTGAGAGTGAGGGAATAAAGAGTGTACTTGTGTTTACGTACACTTGAGCACTATAATCCTGCCCTGCGCAGATGGCTAATCTCCATCGAGATAGGCCGCCGTAACTGAAATTCGGTCTGAAGAACATTGTTATTACAAATATAATGCCAAAAAAGTGCGGGGTGCATTTTTTTTTAAAAATACAGACATAAACGTAAATGTCATTAACAGTTCTAACCCTCGCAACTGGCGATCATTGTACGTGTGAACGAATCCTGATGGAAAAAGTTTGATTGAGTTTCCAGAACTCCGATTTTAGTTTCTATTAATCCTTATCGAGGCTTTCTAGTGAAGTACCTCAATATATTTTAGGAATAATTTACCCACAGTTGTGAGTGCGTGTATTTTTTATCTTCATCAATCAAGATCAATCATGTTAGATAAAAATACATTTACTTGAACACGTATTTTCGATTATTTAGAATACCCTCTTTAACACGCGTTTAGCTTGAGGTGTAAGTTTCATTTTTATGGAATAAGGGTGACAAACAAGCACACAACCCACCTGATGGTAAGTGGATGCTGTGGCCCATAGAGATCTACATTTATCCTCAATCAAGAATGCCTCGTATCGTATCTATATATTGTTAATAAGTGGATAATTAGATAAACCGAATTTTCTGAAAAAATCTATATCGCGAAAGCACGAATAATTAGAGGATTGGTCGAATCCGTTCTAAAACCGAATCAACACACCCCGACTCCACGTAGTCTTGTCTGACCTACCCCTAGAGTGTTTTTATAAAGCCGTAGTCGCGGAGGGAGAGCAGCCCCCGCCCCCCGTAGCAAATTGCAGGTGCTCGTGCGACCCGAAGGTGAGCATGGGTGCTTGCGATTTGTTCCGAAAGGGTGAAGGGGCTACACTTCCTGCAAGCCGAAGCTGTTACAGAAGTAGCTTTAGGTGAATAGCTTTATGTAAAAATTGAGGTTATGATTTCACCAAAAAAAAATTACTCATAAACTATGTACAAACTATGAGTTAAGTTTATTCAAAGCTGCAAAACCCCTAATCTTTTTTCGGTGAGATTGAGAAATGTCATAGCCATTGTATAATTATCCGTGTTTTCGCGATATTCCTAGATATTTGCGGATAGTTCGGTTTTTTTTTAACATTGAAATTGACGTGTCTCTCTGCTATATCGAAATAGCTGTCCTATAATCAGGTAATCTGTCTGCATGCCATTAAGACGTGAGAAAATATTATTAAAATAGTGTCTGTTTGTCTGTCTGCTGTTGTCTCTCCACATGTCTTCGAAATATATTTTTTTCTTTATTTCTCAGACATGCAGGTTTCCTCACGATGTTTTCCTTCACCGCCGAGCACGTGGTAAATCAGCACTTAAAATTGCAGTTAACAGTTTCATTGCTGCCGACGGGGATCGAATCCGGGTTACTCGCTCTTATATTTACAGCGAGTGTTAACCATCTGAGCTACCACGGCTCACTATTCTGCTATATAGCATAATAGTAGCATTAACCATATTAGTGACGGTGTAAGTATATCTACTCGCCTATTTCGTGCCGTGAGTGTCGTCAGATGCGACAGAGGAATACTACAGGGGATGGACAGCAGCGTATTTCTGATAAAAAGTCAAAATTATAATAAAACGGTGGTCGCTAACCCACCTGGCAAGCGTGCCAGCTGTGGCAAAATCCCTCCTATGAGACTACTTACAGGAGTGGCCTATCGTTCTGCATTGGATTTTTATACAGAAAAGCGGATGGATGGATGGATGATATAGAAAAGCTTATTCCAATAGTATATTTATATAGTTTGGAATAGTATGAACTTGCCGTGAAAATAATGCTGTGAGATCTATATAATATTTGTTTCATTTTATATAATACAGCGTAGTCTGAACTGACCGTTTGGATAATAAACAAGTACACAGGCCACTTAATGGTAATTGAATGCTGTGGCTCATAGACACCTATATCTATTTACGATTTAGAATCGAAACTAAGGTGTTTCGTCACCTCTGAGGCCTAAGATGGATTATATCGTTACCAGTAAAAAGAGTCTTCGGTTATCTTATATCAACATAGGAAACACAGCAGCAATTAGCTGCCATTCTATGAGAGCATGGTCCTTTATCGGTCGAGCCATTCATGCTGCAAGTAGTAGCTGCAGCATAGCTCTAGAACGTATGAATCTCCTGTTACAGTTTCTTTCTATCATCTCTAATGACACTTACGGGACAATGTAGAGTTGTGAATAATCCTACATCGCCATATTCTAAAAATAATAACTTTTAATAAAAAAAAATTATACCAAACAAATTAAAGACTAAACTTATGAGAACGTCTTTCTAGGGTTATCAAAGTTTATCAAAGCAACTAGAAGATGTCTTATATATTGAACACAGCAAAGCAACATTTTAGTGTACGAGTACAATACTTTGTATCGGACTGTTAGTTCCTTCTATAGACAAAGACGATAAAATATGTAGAGGTATTCTTGCGAATGTTACTTTTATTTTCCTTTTATATTTTATTTAAAACAGCAGTAAATAAACAAATTCAATAAAACTATCTTAACGGTTTTTATCGCATTAATATAACTGATCATACTTGTAGAATAAAACTATTTTCTCGGATTTTATCGCGTTTAGTTTTACTTATTTTACTTCCCAAAAAGCTTTAAAAACCTAAAGTAACGATGGGTTATTTTGTCATCGAAACATGAATTACCTCATTTTCCCGTAACCATGGGTGCAAAGCATGCGAAAGGTCGGGAATCCATTCACTTCTAAAAATAGTTTTCCCTTAAAGATAGTTTAAATAAGGTATGTGTGTGTGGGGGGGGGTATGTGTATGTGTGAAATTTATCAATTTTAGGTTTCATCTTAGCACACTGCAGTACACACATCTCCCACTAACTTGCCGGTTGGCTGGTAGAAAATGCCATATGGCATTAAGTCCGCCGTTTGTACCCTTAGTACAATAAAGTGTATAAATAAATAAAAGAAATAAATAAAGCGTCCGAGTAATTAAAAAAATAATTATTGTACTCATTTTAATTCCGTAAATCACCCGCAAATTTTGTACAACCGATTTCAATACAAATAAAATTAAAACATCATCAATGTAGTCGAGGTCAATTACATGCGAATTATTAAGGATAACTCAAGAATTGCTAGTCCGATCTTGATCAAATTTATACCAAACGACATGAGGAGCATCGTTTTTCAAATAAGAAATAATAGTCAGTATTAGATCACCTAGATAAAAATTCTGAGTGAACACTCTGAGGAATTGAGAAGCTTCTGCATTTTTTGACGTCGGTTGAAAAATAAGCAAAATAAGTTAAATAAAACACGATAAAACGTAAACTTAGTTTTATACAATGTCTACTGTTTCTACTTATAAAAAACATAAATTCTCTTTGTAACCCCTACTATTATTTCGTTCTCCATTACATTTTTTCGACAATGTAATTGATTCCCTAGGGAACGCTGATAATATATTACTAAAATAACCTCGTTGCCTGCCTCGTTAGTTCGTAAACACAATTGCTTAGCATGAAGTCCCGCGTTCGATTCCCGGGTCAGTACGAAGTTAGTTATTGGGTTTTTTGTTAATAAATTCACAATACCAGCCCGAAGTCATGAAATAGGCGGTGCTTCACCTCCGTGTATCGGAAAGCACGAAAAGCTGTTGAAACTGTGGCTGATCTCTCTCCGGGGAGCAGCATCGGACTATTAGAGTAAGGGAATAAGAGTGTAATTGTGCTTCCGCTCACACTCGTGCACTGTAATCCTATCCTGCGCATATAACTAGTCTCTGCTGACTGGCTGCCGTGACCGAAAATCGCTCAATCGCTATTTCAGAAATAATGCCAAACATGATGTGCAGAGAGCTGACATTTTTTTTAAATCCTTACATTAAAATATATTTTATTGACAGTTCTAATCCACGCAACCAGTGTCAAATGTACGCTTGGACGAATACTGACCCGAGAAAGTTTGATAAAATTTCGAGAACTCAGAGTTTAGTTTCTATTAAACTTTATTGAAGCCTTCTAGTTAAGTCACTCAATATGTTTTAGGAATAATTTCTCCAGAGTTGAGAGTGCGTGTACTCTTTATTTTCGTTAAACATGATCAATCATGTTTTAGTACACTTATTTGCCATTATTTATACCACCCTTTTTAAAACGGTTTTAGCTCGAAGTGTGTGCAATATATAAATTTACTGGAATTTTTAATCAATTTTTCACCCTCTTTCTGCTGTCTGAATAATATAAAAAATTGCAGAAGTTATCAACGTGGTGGAGCCATGTTGTAGCTATATTATGGATGTAGCACGAACACTCATTCATGATGACAGCTCAACTGGGGAGGCACTAAGCTCTCACAGAAAATTACCGTCCAATTACAGCTTAATTCTGATGAGTTTCATATGGGGAGTGTAGAGAACTGGAGACTCTTTTTACTGAAAAAGAGGCATTCCATCTTAGTGCTCATGGATGACTTCGTATCTGGATAAACTAATCAAGTACAGATGTAGATGTCTATGAGTCACAGCATCCACTTACCGTCAGGAACGTGTGCCCGTTTGTCACCCATATTCTTTATAAATGGACGTATAAAGAACTAATGACAACACAATATTTGCAAGACTATTCTCAATCTGATGATAACAGTTCACGATCAAAACGTATAATTTAAGTATTTTTAAACGTTAATTTTATTTTTGGAACAACATGTTATGCTATTTTAAACATGGTATAGCCACGCAGTAGCTATATTGAGGTTTTAGCAGGAATGGGTCTGCTCAACAGGAGATTGACTAAGCTCTAACAGAAAACCAACGTAAAACTGCTACTATAGACAATTCTTCTTCCAAGACCCTTTACACGGAAAACGAGATATTCCATCTTTGATTTCAGAGGTAACAGTGTATATGCATTTTGATTTTTAATTAAGGATAAATGTAGATATCAACGGGTCTTCCTTATTCATAAAATAGTTTTTATCAATATAAAATAGTTCTTATTATTATAAAATAGTTCCTCTAGCACCGCTATGTAAATTTGTCATCTGATTCCTATTAGTTGCGAAAAAATCCTCCTGAGTGATGACTTACTGGTATTCTGTGAGAGCCTGGTCCATTCCCGGTCGAGCAGACCCGTTTGTGCTACAACTGTAATAAAGATGCAGCACGGCTCTACCATGTGTCCACTCATCATTAGTCACGTACTTCATTATAATGGGGTGAAAGACAGACAGACTAGTGGCATTACGCGGCATCATCATAACATGGTATCACCCTGATAATTTCATTCGGTCGTTGGTCTGTGTATAATTACTATATAAATGTACACACCCTAACCTACTGTCGCTGATATTACGAGATAGGTGAAATATTTATTAGACACATCGGCTGAATATCATTCAGGCCGCAAATTAAACAACGCCATTTATTACAAAGGCTAGACTGTTAACTGAAAGTCTAATTAAGCGAGGGTCTAAGAAGAAAACTATTGTCCTTCATCAGATAATTTTTTTCATGAGGTTGAGTCAATTATACCTGAAACTTTACGCGTTCTCCTGAATGATGTCATCGTGAAGAATAATGCATTGCATGTGGATTAAGCCTACTGGAGATAAAAAACGCGCCACTTACTCTACCTTATCGTGTTGTAGAAACGAGTTTTGGAAAAACGCATGTTAAAGTAGACTCCGCGGCGATCATACAGTAACACTGTTGATTTTACAAAAAAAAATATTATTACAAATACTGTAGGAAGTTTTCTCCTGTCTAATTTGTTATGTAAATATTTTTGTAGTGAAATGAATCGGAAAGGAAATATTGTCAAAAAACTGCTTTAGTCACCATTTTTCCAATACGGCAGCGCAAGCGGCAAAGATACGAGGTGGCAAATTAGAAATTTGAAAAGAGCACATCAAAATCTATAGAATCACTTGTTTTTGAAACTTACGGAAAACTTTTCAAGTTTAATCAAATGACTGTACAATTAATAAATTCAAAATAGTTCGATTTCCAAAATTACATCACACCGGTTGCAGGATTTACGTCTAAATAGAATTTATTATCAACACTGAATTCTGATACGTTCTACTCTTATTTTTTACTTTTAGTATATTTTATCAATTTCTTCTTATTGAAGGCGATCTTGTTAGTGTTGTCTCGAGTGGTACCATTTGCTGGGTACTTTGTTACGGGTGTCACGTCGCGCAATCACTCTCATAGCAATTTTATTGGCTGTCTGCCAATCCGTCTGTGATCCTTGTTATTCTTGAACGGTGTACTTAAGCTGTGTATACAACTATGTAATACTATTAGCTACTAATTGGATTAAATAAATTACATGATATTAGTAAAAATATATATATATATATTTATATTTTTATAGTGTCCTTTGCAGGTGTCCATAGACTGGACTGTAAGTTAGTTTGTCTCTTAAATTTTATTAAAAAAATAGTACGAATGTACATTTAACAAAGTATTCATCATCATTCATCAATACAGCCCTTCACAAGTCCACTGCTGAACGTAGACCTCCCCTAGCAGGTCCTAAGTCACCTTCATACATCGACTTCCTGGATATCTTACCAGGTCGTCACTCCATCTAGTGGGGGGTGGCCCTACACTACGCCTACCGGTACGAGGATGCCACTCGAGAACCTTTTTTCCCCAACGGTTGTCGGTTCTTCGAGCTATATGGCCGGC
>DWHP01000875.1:0-17696 GCA_018247895.1 Parnassius honrathi
TCAACATAACCTTTTAATTATTTCCTTATATTAGTCTAGTAAGATAATTATATTACTAGATCGTGCTCGTATTATAGTTATATCCCGGTATAAAGCTATATCCATAGGGATATAACTATATCACATCTTTAATCATACGACTGCGACATATATAACGTGTGTTCTATGCATAGAAAATACTCGTACATCGATGTTGCAATTTCACCGTGCATATGTAGCCGCGGAGTCGCGTGCTCCTAACCGGCACTGGCTGTCTGGAAGTAATTTCCGGCATTGTCACTTACCTGCATTTTGCAAGCGCTGCGCCACGTTCATTATACCGGATCGTACAGTTATTGACTTAGTTGACTTTTACAAACTATTCTTTTACTCCACACGCAATGCAAAAAATAAAAATTTGGTTTCTAATAATTCTTATCTTTAAATATACAATTGTTCTGTACAAAGGAAAAGGCATGTACAGAGTAAATTTTACTGGCTGATAAAGAACGTAATGTGTGTTATTCTAGAGGGTAAAGCTCTTATTCCACCAAGGAATTCATCTGGGTTGTTTCAACTCTCTCACCTATTCACACTTTATCAGGCGTTTCATATCAGATATTTGAGGTTGATAGCTCGTGTATGGAGCTCCACTTAATATCAGTTGACCTATTACCTCGTTTGTTGATATAACAATATAATGTAATATTAATCACAATAAAACCGTGAATTGCATAATTTAATTCCTCCATCTCCCTTTCACCATCGGACAATCAGACGTTTGGCCAGTCTCCACCCTTTCGTTGTTGACTTACCACGCATTCGAACCAAACTGTTTGCTACGTCGTTTATCATGCGTACAGCAAAGTAGTGGAATTAGTTGCCAGCATCTGTCTTTTTATACGATTACAGTGCGGTTGTCTTCAAGGCACGAGTGTATAGGCTATTGTTACGTCAGTGCCCTTCATCATCTTAGACTGCACCACTACTTACCATCAGGTGGAATTGTAGTTAAGCGCTGGCTTAGAATAAAAAAAAATCATCGTACTGTTCTTCCCCCCGCGGTAAAGCACCAAAAACCCTTGCTGCGTTTCCTCGCTGAATTGTTAAACCTTTGAGAGGGGAAAGAACCCACCCTCTTGCATCCAACGGCGAAGGTAAGACCCAGATACGGTTACTTTAAGCTTGCCGTGTAGAGGTGGTGTAAGAGTATCCACTACCCCATATCATCCCATGGGTGCCGTAAGCGGCGGCAGAGGGAAACATCAGGAGATGGGCAGCAGCGTCTTCCCAATAACGCCTTAAAATTAAAGAACCGCGGCTGTCGACCCGCTTGCCAAGCGTGGCAACTTTGGCAAATATATCCTATGAAGCAATCTATGGGGGAGGCCTTCGTTCGGCAGTGGACTTTAATAGGCTGTGACGGTGACTTTAACAGTTTAAGATTACTGACTTCTCATTACATTAACATACTTTAAAGGACGACTATATGGCGAATAAAATCGTCCAGAAAATCTTCAATCACGAAGATCAAACATACCAAATTGATTGAAAAACCATTCGGACCATTGACCTTTTTGCAAGGCGGGCCTTAAAAGCTACTCAACATAATTGGCCCTTTTATGTCCTTGGACCTTTGACTTACCGCCTTATATCAAAAGTACGTGCATTAGAAAATGAAAATCTGTAAATTATCTCTCAATTACGTAGATATGTTAAAAGAATAAAAAATAAAGAGGGAATATATAATGTGTGAGAGGGTAGGTAACAAACGGGCATAAAGTCCCTCCGATGGTAGGTGTATGTTGAAACCCTCAGATATCCATAATTAAATATTACAGATAAAAAGAGATATGTTTTAGACCTAAGGCAGAATTAAAGTGCCTAGTTGTTATTAAAATTATATTCTTTTACAGAAAAGGGCAATTAGATCAATCTATGGTAAGAACCTATGAAAATATAATGTACGTACACTAAAATAAAAGTAGGTTTACAAAAATAAGTGATATTTATTCTGTATATACTAGGAACATACACTAGCTAGTAGTGTCAGTTACTCGACTCCACTAAGTCAGTAATTCATTCTTGGGGCGAAGGGTCGCAGTGCACGACACCCACCACATGAACACAGCAAACATAATGGTGCTATTTCAAGCTGATATTCTGTGCAAGCGTAATGCTTCCCCGATCGAGCCGATCCGCTCACGCAATAATACAGTTGCCGGGTGTCTCTAACGCCTAAAAGATTTAAGAAACATTTGTCTCCCTGTTAATTAGGATATACTTAATAATCTAGGCTTGGTAGTGATTAAGCGTTTGGGTACGGTGATGCGGGCTGCGGGTTTGAATCTCGCACGGTTCAAGTTTTTGTATAGCCTACAAATAATTTTTTCGGGTTTGCCTGTTTACAATTTATGTATGCCGAACACCTCCACGATACATGACAAAACCCCACCGTGGATGAAACTTTCTTTAAACAAGAGAAAAATAAACCTAAATTTAATTATTTTCAAACAGTTTCATTGTTAATAAAATATTTTATCTCTATCTCGACGCCTGTAGATTTTGAAAGCATTTTCTAAGTCACCTCTAACGATACCCACAGTTGAGATGTTTTAATGAAATTATTTTTGTGGCAAGCACGGTCCGGAGCTACTTCCACCGACTTCGATCCTTGGGAAGGGTTATCTATGGGCTGCAATGATGAGTGGCTGAGTGGAAGAAGAACTCTATTATAGTATAGAATAGACCTTTATGTATAGGCACGGTCCGGAGCTACATTAGTTCACTTATTGCGCTTGACCTAGCTAACCTAACAATCCATCTGTTTGCACCCTGAAGAAATATTAAAGAAAAATTAACCTTTTTTCGTAGGATACGGGTGACAAACTAGTACACAGTCCATCCGATGGTAAGTGGTTGCTGTAGCACATAGATATCTACATCTATCCTCGTTTACAAATTAAAACGCAGATGCGTTGTCACCCGTGAGGACTAAGATGGAATGCCTCGTTTCATAAGAAGTACAACACAGCGTTAAGCTGTTATTTTACGCTGGTATTCTGTGAGAACGTGGTCTCTCCTCGATCGAGCCGATCCGTTCGTGTTACAACTATACTACTAATATATCTGCAGCATGTCTCTACCACGTGTAACAAAAGCTTCAATAAAAAGTCCAATTCACTGACAACGGAAGATATTATGTTTAAGAAAATAGAAGATTCAACTTTAGAATGTGATATTATTCTGTTCCTTTTAGTTCTTGTGCTTATACATTTTACTTAAAGTTGTTTTTTTTACCTTTTGGTATAGGTCACAATCTCCGTGTCGTCTAAGTAATTACGTTAAAAACTTACCTTCTATTTTGCCACCCACGGGGTAGAATTTTTCACCAATTCTATATGAGACACAACCTGTATAACCTATTTAATAAAGAAAGAATCGTCAAAATCGTTTGAAAGTAGATGAAGATATCGTAACACACATATACATTGATGTGAAATCCTTTGTTACACAAGCCTATTCTGGCATTTTTGCTTTGATTTTCAGTATTTCTGTTTAGTTTTTCCTTGTTTGAATCTCAATTAGTAATATTTTTTTATTTTAAATTTTTCAACATTGACTTTTTTCTTTTACAAGCTGTAACATATTATAGTAAATAGTTCTTCGTAGTTATTCTCTGTTTCCTTAACACCATGCATTATTAAAATATTTTCCCCCGATTTTAATTGTAATTAATTTATAATTTAGTTTCTTTCGAACCTCTGTTATGTTGGCACTATTTCTTTATTTTATTGAATAGTCTTCTTTGTTCAAGTATTATTGTGGTGATAAAAACTTTCAAAAAGTGCCTTATGCTATAACTTTAAATTATAAAATTAATCATTCTTTAAAGGCATATTTTTAAAACTAAACTTTTAGTAAATCAATTGCTGCTATTTCTTCAAAGGACTGGCACTGAGCTAACTAACTAACTAACGAATTTTATGTACCATAAAACGCCGAAAGAAACCTGAATGTCAGCTCATTTCCCGCAATAAACTAAAGTTAACGATTTTTAAAACATGCTTACATACAAATATAGGAAATATACCGATAACTCCCTAATGAAACGTAAGCTTCTATTTACTATATTTATGACACGTAAATGATGTTCCCTGCCACTAATTTAGTCCAAAGTTTGTAATATTTCGGATAATTATTTCCAAATGTTCGAGATATCTCCGAAAATTTTAAGACACCCACAGATTGATAGACTGATGAGTCGTGTAGATCTTATCTATTTTCTATCTATCTTCAATTTATGATCAAAATACATTGGTACCTTAGGGAACTGAGATAAAATACCTCTTTATCTATGTTTGTCTATGCACCACAACATCCACTTACTATCATGTGCTGTAGGATATGTGCTCTCTTTTAGCCCTTACATATATAATTATAACGTAAATTCAGCACATCAAATCAAATTGTTTGTTATTTTCGCTTACATCGAAAATAATGTTGTGCAAAATAATTTGGTTTTTTTTTCGTTACATTACGTTACAAAGTATGTTAAAGAAGGTAAAAAGTAAATATTTTTTACAGCTCCAAGATTCAAAAATTATTCACTGTACATTCGTGTAGCTTGTTGCTGCATATCGTCGATAAAACGCTTGTAAAATCGCAACAATATTAATTACCGAAACAATCGACACGACATAATTGCCATTGAGCATACAAAGAAGCCTTCTCATAGCGGGCTCATAAAGTTTTGAGGCTGATTAAAATTTTTTAACGAGTCCGTCTAATTATGATAGCCATCCATTCTAATGTGAACCCTCTAACCCTCTTACTTCCAAGCATCGGTAGTTAAAAGAACCCACGAGTGAGGTCTTTGGTTAGTGGCGGTAGTTTTTCAACAGTTCAAAAGCGAGGCGTGGTTGATGAATAAAAAGCGGAAAGCATCAAAGTTCTCGCTCCGTCTCTTTTCTATTTCAATTATTCTAGTGGAACATTGTGGGTATTTTTATGGGATAAAAGACATTTTCCTTTTTTATAGTATTAAAATTACAAGAATAAA
Source organism: Parnassius honrathi (assembly GCA_018247895.1). NCBI lineage: Eukaryota > Metazoa > Arthropoda > Insecta > Lepidoptera > Papilionidae > Parnassius > Parnassius honrathi. The sequence goes on from DWHP01000875.1 coordinate 5,042, forward strand.
TGGCTGTTGCAGATGCGTTGTCGGTAATGAAGACTACGATTTTCTTACCCTTTAAACAGGAATTTAGCAATGGGTAAGAATAGATGATACAAACCAAAATGGGCTCCACAGCAGAAAAAAAGCTATATCATCTTACTTATTGTATATCTCAATTAATTGTATTATAGTACGTGAGGGTAATATGGTCATCCGGTTAATATGATCACTTTCTTATAACTGAAAAACTACAGCCTTGTTTTCGCAGATGGCTGTGTGATACGACAGCTCTTCATCGGTCAATCAAATAATAAAAGGTCAAAAGGGCGATGCTTTATCGACGCTATTTTGACAGTTGACACTATAGTAAATATTTTAGTCGATTTTAGTATGGTGTAGTGTAGTTATTTTTTTAAGTTGATTTTTCTAAGTATTCCTATATATTGCCAAAGCTTGTTTGATTTCTTTTCTTAGTATATTAGTTATAGTATACGACTTTGTGTTTTTGTCTAAGACCTCCTTCTAGTTTTGGTTTTACAGGGCCGCAACGCTTAAGGTGACCACATTACCCTCACGTAAGTTACGCGAGGGTAATGTGATCTATATTTGTTCATTACTTTACGAGACATTTTTTTCTTGTTTATTTTTATCAAATGTTGTCCACTAAATAGTGAGGTGGGAACACACAAGTGTTTTCTTATAATTTAAGAAGAGGTCAATCTAATACACCTATTTTTTTACTTATTTTATGAGAGTGCTGATATCTGGTGGTAAGTGGTGATAAAGTCCCAGATGGTAAAACGTACTTCTGGCATCATCGTCATCATTATCATCATTACAGCTCTTCACAAGTCACAAGTACGCCACAAAGTGCACAAAAGTCTGGTAACACTTTTAGCATAACAAAAGCCTATTCAATCTCGCCTTGATTGTAATCTGACGGGAAGTCAGATGCCCACAAATTATTCCACTCCTTTCCTGCACGCATTGCGAAAGACGAAGTAAACTCTACTTACTTGTAAACGAGAACTAATAAAGGGAAAACGATACAATTCCTGAGCCTAAATACTGCAAACTAGTGATGACAGTACAAACCTGCCGGCTCTGAGATTTTAGCGATCACTCTCCAATAGAATCAGAATTAATTAAGTTTTTTTGACACAACTCAAAATGTAAAACGGACCTCACGTTTTACATTTTGAGAAGTGACAAGTGCGAGTGAGATTGACAAGTAAACACTGTCAAGTGACAACACGCAGTAAGGTCATTATTATACGGAACTCCAAACCGCATGGTATTTCTAGTACTCAAAATGGATAAACCATTGTTATATATTTGCATTTGCATTTTATTTTCATAATTCGGTTATTTATTATTAAATAAACAATCTTGTTTCAATAATTCCTGCACAAATTGTATAGTTGTCTGACCACTTCGTCATTGTTAAAACCATAGCGCAAACCAAATTTAACTATTAAAACGACGAACCTAAATTATTATTCACCAATTTAAGTCCTGACGTTTTGGCTAGAGGGTGGATGAAGGGCGTGCGAGGGGTAGCGAGGACAATGCGGGGCAGAGCTACTTGTCAGACAACACAGCAGGCTGCTATTCACTTGTTACTTTTCATTTCACACTTATCACTTGTCACTCACACTTGTCAGTTCTCAAAACGTAAATCAGGTTTAAGGGTGACAAGCGTTCATTTGATATGGTAGGTGCTGTGGCCCACAGATGTCATCTATCCTCGAATAATAACCAGTGTAGATGCTTGTCACCCCTAAAGACTAAAATGGAACGACTTGCTTCCAGTAGAAGTCAGTTTCACCCCTGAAGATAAAATGTCTCAATTCCAGTAAAAAGGATCAGAATACATAAAATTTAAAGTTAAAATTACAGTTTATATACATTTCATCGCTGTGTTAAGGTCTTCTCTCATTTTTGAAATATTTATGGAGCAATTCGTCCGCCAAGCTGTTCTAGTACATGTAGTTGACTTAACATATCTTCGAATTATTTTTTCTTTAGATATGCAGTTTCCTCACTATGTTTTCTGTTACACGATTTCATTGTTTCCGGCGAGTAGCGAAGCCACGTTGCTTGCGAACTACTAATGAGCTCCCATGCCTATTTTCCAGAGGTACACAACCAATTCTATGAATGTATGGATGACTGTATTGACGTAATATGTGTATTTTCGTGTTTTTTTACACTGGGGAGTACTTCTTGGGTCTTTGTTCGGATTAATTCCAGGCGCTAAATTTCACCAACGCACATCATGACAAATTCACGTTATCATCGCCACCATCTGGACGCTTGGCGGTCCACTACTGTGCGATTTATTAGAAGTTTCCTTCGCGCACGACTTTTTTGTGGATTGTTTACCACCGGCATTTTTAGCGGAGTGACACGATTGAGGAGACCTTCAAGAAACAGGCCTATTCCTTGTTAAAAGGCCAAGACGCATTTGCAATTCCCCTGGTATTTCAGTTTTTCATAGGTGGCGATCGACGCTTACCATCATGTGAGCCGGCATACTCGTTTGCCCCCCTTCCATAAAAATTATACTATATAATTGTAGTATCTACCACAGCCAGAGATCATTGACACTGATATTAATTTCCTAAATTATTTTTTTTGTTAAGGTTAGAGTTTTATTAAATAAATAGGCGTGGAGTTAAACACATACAGATTCACAAACATGTAATTGGCACTTACGTCTACACACGCTCCAGTTTCCTATTTCAAGTCGCAAAAAATGCTCTAAATTCACTTCCACATGCATCGTAACATACGTTGGTCGTTAAAAGTTAAAAAAAGTTACTACTCATGCAACTGTCGGATTTCGTGTGAAATTGTATGCGGCATGAAAAATGATCACGCACTGCAAATATATCGTTTACCTACTGACTCACTGACTTTCGTTGTGTTTGACATTTGTGTATACTGCAACACAATTTAGAATTAGTGCTTAGCTATATAATCGGAACAGTAAGTCGTGGATTAAATCCTACCAGTAACGTACTTTTTTCTAGAAGCGAAGGCTAACGAGTATACGGCTCACCGGATGGTGAGTGATCATCGTCACCCATGAAAGTCTGCAACACCAGGGAAATTGCAGGTGAGTTACCGGCCTTTTAGAATGGAGTAAGTTATTTTCTTGAGGGTTGCTTAGTTGTATCGGACCAGAAAAACCACTGGCGACCGTAAATTCCACAGTTTGGTCGTGTGAGGCAGAAAATTACGCGATATATAATTGGCTCTTTTTTTCTATCGAACTTTGTGAAAAAATCTCGTTATTGTTATTTTCAAAACAAACGACCATTCGAAGGAATTTAATCATTTAAAATCATTATTAGGAAACGTTCTGAAGTATTGTAGTTTATCCGTTAAGGCTGGTTGCGTCGGAGACGTTAGTTATGCTCTATGTCATACGAAGAGCAAAAATGACGGATAAACCCAAGTAACTATTGTTCTCAAACTAGCGATATTTTACGTTTTGTAATTTTCATTCACGTAATTATTAGCTATGATCAACGTTTAACGTTCCAATTTCATACAAGCAGTACGAATGATGGTTTATTTCAAGGTTATTTTCATAATATAAGTAATAATGTATCAGGAAAAAATCATTTATACTCAGATGGTTGTGTTTGATAGACTTGACTTGAATAGGTAAAGTTACAGCTTATTAAGGAACGTCCAACGGCGGAACCCATGCCTGTACTCACTTTTGAGAACATGTTATTCCGGTGCCTGTTATTAGACTTCACATATCTTCAAAACATTAATCCTCAGATATTCAAGTTTAATTAAGATGATTTCATTCACTGCCTAATATAACAACGTGTAATATGTCTCAGAAATTATCTCTAAGGGCATGGTACTAAAAGCTTGATATCGTAAGGTGAAAATGGTTTGTGACTTATGTATTATATCTATAAGAAAGCAGGTTACTCATTTCGAAAAGACAGACAAAGCTTTTACAATTCCTCCGGTGTTTCGGATGTTCAAGGGCGGCGGTGATAACCTACATAAGGAGAGACCTAGGGTAAGCGCGCACTGGCGGCCAGGTAGCAGCAGTCGGTATTGCGACTAGGCCGCAAGTGTCGCGACTAAGCCCGCAGCCAGAACTGCGGCCAGAATTGTCAGTCCCGAGTACAGAGTGCTTCGAAATGAACGTCGAGGAAGTAGCTGTGATGGTTTATTTTGCAAGTAAGAAGCGAAAAAACAAGACGAAAAGATTCTGGATTCATCCATTACTGTGTGAAAGGCACTATAAGGGATTATTTCAGAGATACTTTACTGACCTTAAACAACATAATGATAAGTTTTTCAATTATTTAAGAATGAGCAAGTCCTCGTTTGATGAACTTTTCCAAAAAATGCGGCGGCCAGTGCGCGCACACTGGCGCGTTATCCTACAATTCTTCGAATCCCAGTGGTCGCGGCGGCCAGCGGTCAATATGGGTCGCAGGTTATGTCGCAATGATCTCATTGGCCGCTGCGAGCGCTGGCCGCTTGCAACCAAGTGCGCGCACTGCGAATAAAATACATACATTTCGTTGGTCGCCGCGGCTTGGTCTCTGCTACCTGGCCGCCAGTGCGCGCTTACCCTATACTCGTTTTGCCTATTCTATAAATTAAAGAATAATATTTACTTAATCGTAACCGTGATACCTATGTTGATCAATCGTCTAGAAACAGATTGATAATTCATCACAGTTCATGCCAGAGATGACTTATGGAACTGAGACGTGGTCCTTCACTGCTGGCCGTATGAGGACGCTCACGGTCGCTCAGCGAGTTATGGAAAGTTTTATTCTCGGGGTTTCTCCGCGTGATAAACTTATAAACAGAACCGCAGTAGAACCAGAGTGACCGACGTAGCCCAACGGAGTAGGCTGAAGTGGCAATGGGCCGGCCATATATCTCGAAGAACCGACAACTGTTGGGAAAAAAGGTTCTCGAGTGGCATCCTCGTACCGGTAGGCGAAGTGTGGGGCGACCCCTCACTAGATGGAGTGGCGACCTGGTTGATGGATGCAGGTGACTCTGGACCGTGGTTTCTGGCATTCCTTGAGGGAGGCTTATGTTCAGCGGTGGATTTGTGAATGGCTGTAATGATGATGATGATTAATTCACCACTTAAACTGTTTTTTTATATTATAAATGTGACAAACGAGCACACAGTCTATCCTCGATTAAAAATCATAATACAAATGCATTGTCACCCCTGAGGACTAAGATGAAATGCTTCGTTTCCAGTAAATAGGGGTTCCAGTTCTCTGTACTCACTATAAGAAACACTACACGCATTAACTCGTATTAAGCTGCTATTTCACGCTGGTATTCTGGGAAGGCGTAGTTTTTTCCGGTCGAACCGAATCATTCGTCCTACGGCCATGATATAGCTCCAGCATTGCTCTACTACGTATCATCATCATCATCATTACAGCTCTTCAGATGTCCACTGCTGAACATAGGCCTCCCCCATAGAATGCCACAAAACACCTTCTTGAGCCGCCTGTATCCATCGTCTTACCAGGTCGTCACTCCTTCCAGTGGGCTTATGGACTCATTTATCACGTATAATCGTTATTAAATTACATGTTTCCACTAAAGGCTTAAGATGCAGGAAAACATGTTTACAAATGTCATTCAGGAAAAGAAACAAAAATCGCTGTCGCGTGACGACCCGCTGGTTCGTCACAAATACATTATTCATGTAATCAGTCGGCTGCGACAGTCGCACATCACACCGAGCGAAACGCTTAAAAGTAAGCACGTCATGTGTTGCCATACTAGCGATAATTGCTTCATACATTATATGATAATAGTTTCCTATTCGAATTCATAAAGAAAAAAACCTTTATAAAAATGTTCCATTATCCATTACGGTTTATAAAAACCACTGCTGAACAAAGGTCTCCCTCATAGATTGCGTCATGGGGGATTTAGCAAAAGTTGCCAAGCTTGGCAAGCGGATTGACAACCGTAATATTTTTATTATTTTGAGTTCGTTATCAGGAAGATGCTGCTGCCCATCTCACGTTTCATCTCCCTATGTCGTCTCTTATGACACCCTTGGAAAAATATAGGGTGGTGGATATTCTTACACCGCCACTACACGGTTAATATATAAAAATAAATAGGTTGGGTAACAAACAATACTGTTTTTTTTTTAATTCAAACATTTGTCGTATTGGGCGTTGGTGTAATGGTGTATTTTTACGATGTCCAGCAAAACTACGTCTAAAGCCATCTATCCCAATTTAAAAATAAAATTAGTTTTATTTGATGTGTACTCCAACCAACTCTTCCCATGCTTTGTTTGAAAATTTCATCGGAATATTCTGGCAATTTGGTATTCCAAATTGATGGTCTACGTTGCATTTCGAAATACAAATTTTTGGCATCATCATTAACATGCGACATGAACACAATCTCACTCAATGGCGGGCAGCAAACTGATAAACTGAGCCGCACAAGCACAGTGCGAAGAGCAACCATTTCTACCGGGCGTGGTTCGGGCCGCAGCTCTATTAGGGACCGTAGTGGTTTGCGGATTACAGCTCTGCAGTGCGCATAGTTGCCCGATGAAACCCGATGAAAAAGGTTTACAGCACTAACATTACAGAAACTAGACTAGAAATAGATGTCACGATGAAGCTGTAAGAGCCAAAAGGTTTACGGCACTAACGTCACAGAAACTAGACTAGAAATACATGTAACGATGAAGCTGTAAGAGCCAAAAGGCTTATAGCACTAACGTCACAGAAACCAGACAAGAAATAGATGTTACGATGAAGCTGTAAGAGCCAAAAGGCTTACAGCACTAACGTCACAGAAACCAGACTAGAAATAGACGTTACGATGAAGCTGTAAGAGCCAAAATGATTACAGCACTAACGTCATAGAAACTACACTAGAAATAGATGTTACGATGAAGCTGTAAGAGCCAAAAGGCTTACAGCACTAACGTCACAGAAACTAGACTAGAAATAGATGTTTCAATGAAGCTGTAAGAGCCAAAAGGCTTACAGCACTTAAGTCACTGAAACTAGACCAGAAATAGATGTTACGATGAAGCTGTAAGAGCCAAAAGGTTTACAGCACTAACATCACAGAATGTAGACTAGAAATAGATGTTACGATGAAGCTGTAAGAGCCAAAAGGCTTACAGCACTAACATCACAGAGACTAGATTAGAAATACATGTTACGATGAAGCCATAAGTGCCAATAGGATTACGGCACTAACATCACAGAAACTAGACTAGAAATACATGTTACGATGAAGCTGTAAGAGCCAAAAGGCTTACAGCACTAACGTCTCAGAAACTAGACTAGAAATACATGTTACGATGAAACCGTAAGTGCCAAAAGGTTTACGGCACTAACATCACAGAAACTGGACTAGAAATACATGTTACGATGAAGCTGTAAGAGCCAAAAGGCTTACAGCACTAACATCACAGAAACTAGACTAGAAATACATGTTACGATGAAGCTGTAAGAGCCAAAAGGCCTACAGCACTAACATCACAGAAACTAGACTAGAAATACATCTTACGATGAAACTGTAAGAGCCAAAAGGCTTACAGCACTAACATCACAGAAACTAGACTAGAAATAGATGTTACGATGAAGCTGTAAGAGCCAAAAGGCTTACAGCACTAACATCACAGTAACTAGACTAGAAATACATATTATGATGAAGCTGTAAGAGAGCCAAAAGGCCTACAGCACTAACATCACAAAAACTAGACCAGAAGTAGATGTTATATGTATATTAATGATTTGACGTACGGCTGACTATAATAAAAAAACTTTTTTTCATAGCGGGTAATCGCATAGTTCAAAATGTCTCTTTGTACCTACCTACTTCGTGGTTCTTCATGGTCCGTTACCACTTCGGTCACAGACGTTATAATCGTGATAGAGCGGTTTTATCAATTAATCTAATTATCCTCGATTACTTCATCATCAAGTAAATGTTGTTAAATAAAATATTGTAACCGTGTAGAGCGTGTTAAATATTAATATGACAATCAATACAACTCTGATATTAGAACTTACTGCTTTTGGTTTGGTACGTAACGATGCGACTACATAATATAAATTAATAAAAATGAGTGTGAGTATAATTCGGCCTGCCCACATTATCAACTTTCTATTTGGAGACTACAAGTTAGAGCCTACTATTACCATTACAATATTATAATAGGGGGATATTTGCCATAGTTGCCACGCTTGGCAAACGGGTTGGCAACCACAGTTTTTAATTTTTAGTCGTTATTAGAAAGACGCTGCGGCCTATGTCCAGATTTGTTTCCCTCTGTCAACTCTTTGGGTGTCCACGGGATGATATGGGGCAGTGGATGTTTTTACACGGCATCATCAGATTAACCAACAAAATGAACTGTGTGAAAGAAATGCACGTGTATATTGAAATAACAAAAAATATATGATAAATTTGTTGACAGTTTCAAACACATTACCTTGAAGACTAAAGTATCTCTTTATTTACTACAATAATTTTTTTAAGTTTAATACAATGTAGAGAACTGACTTTCACAGTCAGTCAATTTTCTCAGTATTTCTTAAGAAATACTGAGAAAATTGACTGACTGTTTGACTGACTGACCGGTTTTCCTTAATACAGATTATGAGGAATTAATTCCTCATAATCTGTATTAAGGAAAACCGGCCTCAATTTATGAACATACTGAAACTTAAAATAGTCTACATTTAAGAGATCGTAAAAAAGTAAAAAAATATGCGACGCGTTCCTAAGTATATTTTCGTCAAAGTTCCACAAGTTATGAGGCCATAAACTTTTTAACAAAAGGTGAAGGCAATGCCAGAGCACTGCGAAATACGCGCATTATCGTCAAGCCACTAACATCTGTCATACTGACATTAAATATGTAAGATTATACCCTACCTCAGTATTGTCACAAAAATTTTATAGCATTTTGTTTGGGCAAGCATTATTTTCTGTAAATGTCAGAGTTATTTGTGAACTTTTGTAGCATGTGTTGAGAAATCTCGTGTTCTTGTCGTCAAATGCGACCATTTTTTGATAGCAAATTAATGATAAAAATATAAAAAAAGATATTTAAGATAGGTACTTCTATATTTCACGTGGTTATAAAATCCGCCGCAGATCTTAAGATTGATACTCGTACCTCGTAAATATCACCATGGGTATTTTTTTGGACCTGTTAAACGTGTAAAATTAACCGGACTTGAAAATATAATTAAAGATTAATTTTGTTTATTTACAACAAAATTTAAATTTAATTTGCCAAGCTATATTTTTTACAAAAATTACGTAAGCGCTAATAATTAAACGTAAGCGTAATTTTCGTTATTTTAATTACAATGACTCGAAAAAAATGGTAGAACATAACTTCCAGATCGTTAATTTCGTTTGTCATAGGCGATTACTCCTAAACTGTTAAACATAATATTATGATTCGGAATTTAACAGCCAAATAGAGCTAGTATACTAAGTATATAAAGAAAATTTGGTTTCTTGATGTACAATATACTGGATTAATTTTTACCATCTGGAAAAAAGGGGTGTAACGTGTGAACGGAGTAGAAGCCCATGGCACTGGTATTTTACAAAAGATAAAATCAAAAATTTTGAATTAAATAAATAAATAAATTAAAACTCATCGAAATTCTAATCACATCCACCCTACTTTACGAACGTCAATAAAACAATAAATTTAGTAGGCATCTCTGACCTTGTCACTTTTCAGGGTCACAAGCTCAAGGGCAAAGAGCAAAGTAATTGTTAAAAAAAATTCAAACGTTTTATTCAAAATTTTTGTTTTTATTGTTTGTAAAATATCAGTGCCATAGGCTTCTACTCCGTTCATATGTTAAACCCCATTTCTTACCAGACGGTAAACAAGGCCATCCAGTAGAGTATTTCAGTGTCTTATACTTTATTGGTTTGTCTGAATTAGTGATTTATCTCGAATCCAGATATTCTAGACTCTGGTCCCTGGTTTATTTAAACTCCGAACGTGCTGCGAAGGAAATCGCAGGTCTATATTTGCAATGTTTATATATGTATAATATTGCAATGTTCGCTGTTATAAAGATCGAATACTTTATCTATTTTTGCTGTAGGTTTGTTAACGTAGACTTTTTTGCTTCGTATCTCTGTACTACTACTGGTACAGAGATACGAAGCAAAATACCTTTATCTGGTAAAATTTGCATAAAAAACATTTTTCACGTAATATTACATGTAATACTCACGTGTACCTATTAATTACTTCATGATTTGTTTTATTAGTTGCTTCTCATTTATATTTACATATTACCCTTTTCAAAATATGTGGAAAAAATTTTTAAATACTTTTTAAAACCCAAAAACTGCGTCGGCCATTTCAAAGTTATCACAATACGCCGAAGTCTGTCCACTCGACGCGAAAGAGACTTCACAATTCATAAAAGAATGCCAAAAAGCATTTTATAACTCAGTAAATTCGGTCCTGGTGATATAAACTTTTACATATTTTCCTTACCAACTATTATTTTGGCTAAAGCCTTATTCCTATGTTAATAAAGTTCAAATTGTAAAAACCATATTTCCAAAACTGTAATGATAAATAAGTTAGTTCATAAAATCATTTGACAGTTCGCGGTAAGGTCCGCAAAACGGTAGGTTGGACAATTTCGATGTCGGAGAGATACTGTGAATCGTTTTTGTCAACTGTCAACTTCTGTGGTCGCCTCCGTTGAGTTTTAATATATTTGTAGAGTTCTGTGCAAAATAAATCCATTTATTTTTAATAATTCTACGATGTGTAAATTGCTCGGCGTACATTTTCACCAGTTGAAAAGGAGCCTGCTACGCTTTCATACATTCTTGGGCCCAGATTGTAAAAAGACGAAAGTAGTGTTAATCAATAGCTTATAATATATTATCAAAACATCACTAACACTTTTTTTAAAACCACATTTCAACTTATTACAAATAGGGCTCAGAAATCCCGTCTCCTTTAATACTTTCATCTTTGTGAGGTTTGCATATTCAAAATTATGTAATAATATAGACCTAAAGAAAGCTCCAACTCCTGACGCTTCGTCTACAGTGTAAAGTTTTGCCGTGCCCGTCAATCACCATATGACATACAGGAGTATTATGCTTTTATTTCATGCTGATCTCACCCACCCTAATATTAAACATATTTGTCGAAATGTAACCTTTATTTGGTAGAACACAGGTTAAACCATTCATTCAGTCGCTAGTATACTTCTATACGGCTTAATAACAAAATATTCTGCTGTAGTGTCAGCGTGCGTCATATTATTAAAATTGTGTAGGTATAGATACGTCGCTATTAAATGCGTAATTAATACTAAAATATCCAAATTAAAATTATGTACCAAGTCTGATGCCGTCTTTACTATTTTTCTTTACGCTTAAGTTCTTTACGTCCTCGTTAGAGTTCACATCAACATCAATTAGGTATTTAAATTTAGTTTTTTACTACGAAGTAATTATATTTTCAACGAGACGAACATACGACCATTTCGGGGCTTTAAAACTTATTAATAAATAAATCAGATAATAGGTCAGGTCTTTCGTTTCTTATTGTTGTGCTTTTATATATATACGTGACAGCGCGACGCTGTAGCTATATTATGGTTCTAGCACGAATGCGTCGGATCGACCGGGAAAGTAAGACACACAGAATATCATCGTGAAATAGTATCTTAATATGTCATGTTTCGTTTGGTGAATGTGAATTGGAGACCCTTTTTAATGTATTCTGGATTTTGATTCTTAATCGAAGTCAGGTGTAGATAGATGTTTACGGGCTGCAGAATCCACTTCCATCAGGTGGATCTTAAGCTCCTTTGTAACCCTTATTATATTAAAAAAAATCTTATTACCAAAATTGACAAAGTAATTTATGGTCCAGTAGATGTAAAGACGCTACTGCAGTCAATGGAAGACTTGCAATCTATTTTAAACAAAGAATGCTATAGGTGAGTCGTCACTTCAAACGACAGTGCGAGAACACATACTGCACAACAAAAAGTTTTCAAGTTACAAGAACTAGGGTTGGGCGCTCTCCGTCATTCGCCGTACTCAATAGACCTTACGCCTACATACTTCAACTTTTTCTAGAATTTAGATTAGTTTTTAGCGGGAAAAACGTTCAATACCCGTGAGACACTAGTATAGGAGTAAAAGGATTTTGAAAAATTTGTTGCCTCCGGTCTAGCTTATTTTTTCACGAAGTGCATCAATAAACTGCCACGCATTGCGCAGATAATATTTTAATATTAATATCTTTTTAAATAATTTGATTACGTAGTAATCTTTCAATGTATTAAAAGATCCAATATCATGTATTTTATTTCTATCTATTAATGTCAGCTATAGCTTTAGCTTTTTTTTTTCAAATTTACTAGGAGATAGGACTTCCTTTCCGCCCAAGAGTTAGTCCAGGTAGGTGCCACTTCCTTACCTATTTCCACTGCCAAATGGCAATGCTTGCATTGCTATGTTCTGGTATGAAATATTTGGGGAGGCGGTATAATTAAAGGCTGAGAGACATTCTCTACGTGGTAGAGCCATGCTGCAGTTATATTAGAAGTATAGTTGTAGCACGAATGGGTCGGCTCGACCGGGGAGGGAC
>DWHP01000876.1:0-17695 GCA_018247895.1 Parnassius honrathi
AAACTAAAACAATGGCGGCCGTCAAGCGCTTATAACGATTTCGATTTAACTCGAGGTTCAGTCGCGAGCGCAATTAGCTCCAGACGCGGCGCTGCCGGAGCAGCTTCAGACCAAATAACACGCAGCGCGCCGGCGCTGGCTAAAACTCTTCGACTCGATCGGCCGCGCCCTCTAGGGTAATGCAGTCCGTCCAACGTTAAACCGATTCTCAATCTGGCGCAAACAAACCCTTAAATAATAAATACTCCTGATAGGTACTCTGCACTCCGCATTGTTTTTTGATTCGCCTGTTTATTCAGATCATTCAGGATTCGGTCGATTTTCGGCTCATTCACAATTCACGCCAATCGCGAGGTTCCGTCAATTGTTTGTGATTGGTTGTACCGGTGCATTCAAAAATAAATGAATGAACCTTCAATATTTTTAAGTATACCAGCTCAAACGAACGAATCATGCATGATCGACACATGTCTAGTCGTTTTAGTATCAATATTAATGAAGCATTACCAGCCAACAATACTATTATATCATGGTTATCCTCTATATGTAAGATAAGTCATTAATATAGACAAGGAACCGAAATAAACCGAGACTACTCCTACCGTTAACGAAAACATCATGAGTTCTGTTATTTACATATGAAATAAGAAATTTAAGAGCATCTCTTCTTAAACCACAGTGTTGTAGTTTCCAGATTGATGTCTCATGGTGAATACAATAGACGTTTTTGCATAAGTCACTAAATATACCCCTAAGCATTCTGTGAGTTTTCCCACGCATTAAAGATAAGTTTAATCAGCTCACCACCACTAACATTTGCGGAACGACTCCTTGTGAAACTATATTGATTTTTATGAAGCAAATGCCTTAATTTAGAAAAAATTACATTTTATTCCGACTATTTCTTCAAAAATTTTACCAAGTGTTGACAATATATAAATAAGTCTTAAGCTTGGAGTAGTCAAAAGTACTACCAGATTTAAAAAAATGTATTACTTGACTATGTTTGTAATTGTACAAAATTAATTTACGCAATAAATTGTACAAAAAGGTTTTTTAATATCAAGGAATACATAAATGAAAATAACTACTGGGAATGATGAGATCAACACCATGCAGTTCTATTAAAATTCATTTAAAAATTGCACCGCCACATAAAATATGATATCCGTATTATAAGCAGCAGTTAAAATACAATAAGCTTACCTTTCTAACTGGATCGTATACAAGCTGATGCGCGAACCTCGGCCGAGGTTCCGACGGAGACACGCTGTCGTTCCGATATATGCAGGTCCAAGTCAATCGTTTCAATGATAATACCCACAGTGAGTTGTACACGCGTTTATCCTTTTCTTTACTCATGCCCTGTAGATAAAAGAAAAACTGACTTCAGTACAATATTTAGCATCTGTTTCCATGTACCCCGAATTAATCAATAAGCTACAAAATTATATTTTTGTATGTCATCACAATCCAACATTACTGCAATTTTAAAGTATTAGGTAAGTTTGTAAAAAAGATACAGTACAGTGTGTAGGGGTGCTGCGTACTCACGGAGAGCACGAATATCTCGTCGGTGTCGGGGTCGAGCGCGGCGCGCTGCGTGAAGCCGGCGGTGGGCATATGGCTTGTAGCATGTAGCATGAAGCGTGTACAGTGTGTAGTGGGGCTGCGTACTCACAGAGAGCACGAATATCTCATCTGTGTCGGGGTCGAGCGTGGCGCGCTGCGTGAAGCCGGCGGCGGGGGGCGCGCAGGCCGCGCCGGCGCACAGCGCGCCGCACTGCCCGCTGCCCACGTCCCACCACCACAGGTCCAGCAGCTGCTCCTTGTTGCGCTGCCCCGCGAACATGTACAGCCGCCGCTGCACCTGAACAAAGAATGTATACTGCTATACAGGCAATTCATAACAATAACTTTCACAGCTGCGGGTCGCGCGGACGCGGAGCTGGCACGGTAAATATGCCACGTAGTTGTATTTTCATTTACGACAGTTACTGTTTTTAGGCAAATACAGAATAAAATGAATATACCGACGCGTCATCAAAATAACGTATGGTTCGAGAGTGAGTGCGCATGCATCACTCTAGCAGAGCGTCATATAGATGATGGCGTGGTAGAATTGAGGGTATATCGAGAAACCCCAACTCGTTTGTGCAGTATAAAGTTCACAGTAGGCGTCGTGCGCGAGAGTTTCCGCCTAAGTCATTCTATGAGTGAAGTTATGCTACGAGTTGTAAGACTCGTAGAATGACATTCGTTGTAGTAATTCTTATACTACAGGCAAAAAAATCGTATTGTTGAGAGGCTACTTCATCTTACAATGAAATGGGTAGAGTTGCTGTTGGTTTGCATACTTTGGTGTTATCATGTAATTACGTCCCTCACGTTACAGTACCGTGTAATTGTGACGGGGACATATTACAGTATGGTCGAACCGTTATTACTCTATACTTAATGTTTATTGCAGTAAGCTGTTTTATAGCCGACAGTGACTAATTTCGTGAGCACGAGAGTAAGTCGAACATCCGCTCTCACACTATTATTATTACAAAACAAAGAACTAGTTTTCTCGCGCACTTGTAATCGATTAAAGGAGTTACGAAGAATAAAAAAGCGCAATGTATTAAGGCCACAGAGACGGTCTAGTCATAGTTATACATAGAAGTTTTTGCGCCTACATGGTGTTTTCGCATCCCTTTTTATAGCGAGCCACACGTTGCGACGCCTGCTGGGTTAGCCAAGACAGCTTTCTACAATCGTCAACGCTGACAAAACTAATTACGGATGGATGTATGATCCATCTGACACAGATTACAAAAGTCCACATAGGCTTCTCCTATAGATTGACTTATAGGGATTTTCCCTCCGTGGCCTCTTACCGATACCCATGGAACAATATGGGGTAATGGATATTCTTACACCGTCCCTACACGGATAGAAAACTATAAAATCAATGAAATCAACGATAATTCACGTGACAGTCACATGATGTCATTCCTATGCGTTTCTATAATTTTCTATTAGCGATAATGATTATAGAAAGCACAGGGTACTATGATACACAATAGAATGGCTATCAACCTTATTTTGTACGAGAACCGGTACGGTACCGAACCACAATTTAATAATAAAACGCATAATAATTTATTCTTAGATAATTAAATTATTATTTTTCACCATATTTGATTGCACCAATTTAGCTCATCATTATACCAAGAACAATTTTAAAAGCGATAATATTTTCCGATTCATCGGTATTAGTAAAATTTTGTTACATCCCTAGTACTGTTGTTTTCACACATTAATATTTCTTTATTTTTGTTTCCAATATTCATAGTCATAGTCATTTATTCCATAGAACAATATTACATTGTATTGAAAATTAATTACACGAAATGAAGAATTACGTTTGCATGCAAATAACATAAAACTAAAAATCGAATAAAATTTAAATATCATTTGACTATCATTCTACATTTAATATATTTCCGAGCAAACCGAATTCGATCTTCGCCGGCACCAATGAAATGTTAATTGCAATTTTAAGTGCTGATTTACCACGTGCTCGGCGGTGAAGAAAAACATCGTGAGGAAATCCGCATGTCTGAGAAATAAGAAAAAAAATATTTCGAGGACATGTGAAGTTCTCCAACACGCATTGGGGCAGCGCGGCGGACAATTCCATGCCCTAAACCCCTCTCAGAAATGAGCGGAGGTCTGTGCTCAGCAGTGCGACGTATATAGGCTGTAACTTTACTTTACTTTACTTTCATAAAATCTATGTACTTAACTCTTTTATCGTTCCATCAACACATACTTATAACAAATATAGATCATCATTTCAAAGGTAGATCTTTTTAGCACTAGTTCTACTCTTTTTAAAATAAATTTAAAACAGGTTTTGCAGTAAAATTGCTACCCGACTATGTTCTCTTACAATGTAAGTAATACGGTTTGTTTAATGAACATTTTTGCACCATAATGTATTTTTCCTATATTTAAAAGGAAAATATATGTTTGAAGTTTGATTGTTTGTTGCCAAAATAAATGAAAAAGTGAATTTAAAATAAAAGCAAGACACTGAGCTAGCATTGTTCTAATCGGAATATGAATCAAATTAATTATTACATATATGTATATAGTCTATTATATATAGCACTTATTTTAATGACATTTATTACTGCAGGGTAATAAATACAACGTGTATAATCGTGATATACGTGACAAATCCGGGTTCGATCTCCGCCGGCAGCAATAAAACTTTTAGAAGCAATTTCAAGTGGTGACAAAAATTCACTTACGCCACGCCACCCCTAGTAAGTTACTGTGGATGAGGTTGGTGTAATTTGTCTCACCCAGAAAAGATTGGCGGGCAAAAGTGATTTTTTGTGAAGTTTTAAAGTGACTTTTGAGATTTCTAAGTAATTTAGTTACATGTTTCATATTTGTTTAAACTTACTTGTACTCGCTCGCTAAGAGTGAGATGTACACACATTCTTTAAACATGCTTTCTCAGATGAGTTGCTGTTTCTAAGATTATATAACAGTAGCACAAAGAGAATCTTTCTCAGAGACTTATTCATGCAACTAACGACATTTTAAGAGGTACAAAGATTGGTACGGCCATATGTGATAAATAACAACAAATAAGTAACAGTTTTATGCAGGATCTATATTCGCATTACAGATTTTAATAACACGCACAGAGGAATACATTGCGTTGTAATTTGAACATTTACGCAAGTTCCCATATAGGGATGACGTTAGATAACAATGTAATAAAGATTTGAGTGGTTATTTCTCTTGAAATTATTATTACTTTTAAGAATTAAATTGTTTTATACATTTTTGCATTATTAAAAACAAAGTGCATTTAAAAAAAATTAACATATTTACTAAACACGATAAGTAATAGATTTATTTGAATTTCCTTTACAAAATAGAAAACATGTTGATTGCAATCGACAATTATTTAATACGAAGTGATAATTGAACATGTCGCAAAAATATTGTAGTTCTAAAGACGGTAAAAGTTATTAAGGTTTTCAAATTTGACATGCGTTTATGTCTTTTGTATAGGAATACTAGCCCCTACTAAAATAAATCCCGTTTTGGAATATAATTTGAATAAATACTAAATGTATATTATGAACATTGTGTTTTAACTTCATGCATGTTAATAACATAGAATCACGACTGTTATCCCCGTGGGGTTAGGCATAGGCTAAAGAGCAGCAAGCTACGCTAACTCCGTTTAGCCATAAGTATGAGCTTAGATGGAAAACTGTGAAATAATAGTAAGCTAGTCATTTATGACGTGATATCTACCATGTGCTAGCTCATTGCCTTAACAATTGCAAACAAAATATTACGATACTCACCTTTTACAATAACACTATAATAATGGTAAACTTTGTTTATTGTGTCTGTTTATTATTGATGTGTAGTAAATATTTAAAAGTATATTTAAAAGTATTTAGGTTAAACATGCATAAATCAAAGATTTTCCAGTTAAGTTATCCAAGATTTTGCAACGTTATTATATAAGAGTGAAACTCAGGTCAAATTTGCTTCTTGGAAAGTAGGTAACCTCAGGGTTGGATATACAGAGATTCATTATTATATTGAATTTTACTATAAAATTCAAGTACATATTATTAGTTTATTTTGTTGTTCTGTCATGTAATTCCAAATATTTTATATAGATAACTCACTTCATATAGCAAACGGACTTTAATTACGGTTTCCGCCTATCAAAATTCTACTGCTGACTATAGGCCTCCACCACAGATTGTTTTATAGGGAGGATATTTGCCATAGTTGCCACAATTGGCAGGTTTGTTGGCAACCGCAGCTTTTTGTTTTATGGTTATTATTAAGAAGACGCTGCATCTCCGGGCTTGTTTCCCTCAGTCGCCTCTTACGATATCCACGGGGTGGTACGAGGTATTGAATATTATTACGCCACCACCGCACGGTTGGTTTCTAATTAGAATTAATAATTATGTCACTTTAGGACAATTGAACTAGTACTACTAGAACTGTTTGCTTTAATTGTGTTGAATCAATCAAAAATGATTACTAGTTTTAAACTGTTTCAACTTTGGTAATTTAAAAATACTAAATTATACTTCAGTTTGTTGCCTTTTATAATAAAAATATTTTCTGTTTACTGAAAAAGAATACTGTTTAAGGATAATCTTTGATCTACTAACCAATTAACAATTTTAAAATGTGTAAACTATAAAATCAAGCTTATCTCACAAAAGTTATTTATTAATACAATAAGATGTTTATGTTTAATTTATTGCAACTATTGATATGGCTAATAAGCAGCCCGCTTGCAATTATAAAAGCGAAAATTCATACAACAAACATATGATTTTTTCGGCCTTAGGACTTTATTGTTTTAAATGGAGCTGGTAGTTTTCATAGCTGTGGTGGCGATTGCCCAACTTATTGGAAAGGGAGACGGAATTGGTTTGTATTGGTACAAGGTCCACACCTATCTGTTACTGGTTTTCATTATAAAAGGTGGCATTTCGACCGCCCTAATTGCGATTTATGCTTAAGACAAAATTTCGCAACTAGTGTGTAATTGACCGATAGTGAAAGTACACAAAAAGGCTAAAAGAGTATTTCTTAGATAAAACTATATGTAGGTATAGAATATTTGCAAAATAAAGGGGCTATACATAGTAAATATTCTAGAAATATTGGTTAAGTATTATAATATTAAGCGATTAAATTTATAAGTAAACGCTTAGCTGGTATAACCCATTATTAATTGTACAAAATAAAAAATAAAATATAATGTAACATAATGCCCATTACCATACAGTTATTATCCTGTAAATATTTTCAACTACTAATGTTATTTATTAAAACTTCTTTGTATGTTATTGAATTAATGCTAATCATATTTATGGCTAAAATTTATGTGTAGCGATTTCCGTAAATGTCCGGTTTGAGAGAAACAGTATTATATCGTCACATAAGCAATTATAATAGGGATTTTTAAATTATTATATTCTGATAATTAATGCTATATTATGTTACATTAAGTTATAAAAGCTGTTGATTTTTATTTGTTATGATTGTTTGTATTGTTATAATATATAAATTATAATATATTCATGTATAGCATACATATATATAACACACACCAAAGAATATAATAATTAACTTTTTCGTATTGAATTCAAATTGGTATTCTTTAATTAATAATATAAAGCATAACATTACGATTGTATGTATAGTTATTATTTATAAATTATAATATATTCATATACAGCTTATATAGCACGCACCAAAAAATATAGTAGTTAACTTTTTCATATTGATTTCAAATTGGTATTCCGTAATCAATAATATAGAGCATAATGTTTTAATATTTTTCCTTTTATTTGTGTTATACTTGTGATATAAAATCTTACCATAAGCGATGCAGGCAAGTAAGTACGCGAACTGTGTACAACTCCTCATGATTACTTGTTTATTTGTTTGTCTACAGATCGCGACGTCCGCGTGTTTTACTATGCGCGACAGTACTGGCGAAGCACGCTTTGGCAAGTCAGCGGCCGTCGCTACATCGAAACGTGGTTATGTCCATAGTATAGACGTTATTTTAATCAAATTCTGTCTTAAATTTAAATCTCGCCAGCAATCACAGAAACGTGGCAAGGCGATTACGGTAAAATCGCTTCATTTGGTTAAGAAATTTCCATAAACTATTTCTTCTCGTCCTAATATTTATAAAAGGTACTGATTACTCTTTTCTGTATCACTGAAGAGAATCATTAAGTAAAAATTCATCTGGATAGATGAAATATATGGTTCTAAGTATTCAGGCTGTTTCAAGTATCTAGGTGGAGTGTAATAGTGGCAAATTACTCAACAACGTACTATTGCGGATCGAAATATAATTCCCCACAGTCTATTATTATGTTGAAGTTACATAATATGTAACTTCAAACTGCATTATTGTTTAAGACACACATACTAGTAGAAAGATTGCAATTATTCAGATATACTATATGCATTAATCATTATTTAAATTATTCAATTGTTTCATTAAACTAATGTTAGAAGTTGTTAATAGCTTACTTATCACTGAATTTCTATGAAAAAATATTTTATAACACTACAAGCACTTTTCGCTATGACTTAAGAAATATTAAGTTATTATCTAAATGATGACACTACTATGAATATATCACTAGTTAGTATTGTGTTCGAGTCACTTATTACGAAAACTGTCATATACCTCGCGCAGCATGCTGTGTATAACAATTTCTTACATGGATTCAGTGCGTCTAGAAAGAACAAAACTGGAACAAACATGACTGTTTCATTATTAAAAGGATAAGTAAAAAAGAGTAAATTACGTAAAATTAGAGAAGTTGAATTTTTGTTTCGTATATTTTATAAAAATTATTTCTGTAAACCAGAGCTTTTCATTATATATATTTACGAAAAGCTTGCAAATTTAAACGAGATCATTATTTAGTGTTCATCACACTTCATCTAGTGGGGGTACTTCGCTAAACGCTTCCTGGAACGTAGTGAGACTGCCACTTGAGAACAACGTTCGTTCCCCATCGGCTGTTGATTCTTTAATCCATATGATCAGTTGGGCTATGCCGGTTACCTGGTTCTACTGCGGATATATATCTCCTGATTCTTTTCCCTTTGTTGCCTTTAACATCACCCACAGTACGACATGGGTTTTTATTATCATATAGTAAAAGTGACAAACGAGTACACAGCTAATGGTAAGTGGCTGCTGTGACTCATAGACGCCTACATTCATTCTCGATTGACAATCAAAATGCAAATGCGTCGTAGCATCATTTCCAGTAAAAAGAGTCTCCAGTTTTCTACACTCACGATACGAAACACAACAGTAAAAAAGCAGTGAGAGCGTGTTCCTAGCCCGGCCGAGCCGACCCATTCGTGCTTCAACCGTAATATAGCCGCAACGTGGCTTTACCTCGTATGCAACGTGGTGGTAGACATTCTTACACCGCCATTATACGTTTTGCGAAGTAGAAGATAAAAAATATTAAAGGTATATATTTGACCATAATTTTATGTATTATAACCTGGTGCTTGAGTACTATCCCTTTTCATTTATATATTTATATTTTTTTAGCTGAAATTCAATAAAACAAACTAGGTTACGAGATTGTTAGACAAGAGTGATTGTTATGACAAATCCTTACAGATGGATAAAGAAGGCAAAAAAGGAGTAATTCAGACGTAGAAAAAGAAATTAACATAGCGAAGACTATTATTGCATCACAACAATAATAAAATTCACAATTTACAAATTATATTTTAAGTTATCGTTCTACGATTTTAATTACAGTTACCTTTCCCACGCGTACCCTAATCTCAGCAAATGTAAATGAAATATAAAGTGTAAAGAAAATAGTACTAAACAAACTTATGAATGTAATACGGAATAAGCTGTAAAATGCTAAGAACGGTGACTTGTCACGGTCAAGGTACGACAAGGGTGCCATGCGTGAGGATTTAGCATGTCCTTCTTGCAACCTTTGACTCTAGGCCCGCGTCTAGTAGTGTATTTTTTAGGCTGATGAAGAAAGAAAAGAATCAAACTAATGTGTGATCTTATAGGAATTCCTTATATCAAATTATGTCCTAAATAAATTTTTCTTAGGTATACGTGATCTGCAATCTTAGACGCATCATAATATGAATATTTAATAACGATTGTGTTGTCCATTTCTTGTCGCCAGATAAGCTGGCTTTCATGAGTTAAGAAACTTGCATAAAGTTGCACAATGTACCTCAATAATTATCTTCCACAATTGGTCTGCAATTACGCTTGATCTTTTATAAGTTTTTATTTAATTTTCTCTATAAAGCTCAATTGTTGTTCGAAAGACTTTCGTAATCGTAGAGTTACCGATGTAGCTCAACGAATCATTAGACTAAAACGGCAATAAGCCGTCCGATCGAAGCACATAATTCGATGGGAAGAAAATTTCTTCCATTGCTACTACCAAAAAGCGGAGTGTAGGGTGGCCTCCACTGGATGATTTTTTTCAATAGAGCAACGAATACTAGTTTACTAAAATTAAGCCAGCTTTTATGTCTAATAATACTTGATCATTCTTCAGTAACTGATCGATTTTCACACTCACTAATTAATTAACTTATTCATAAAAATCCTAAACCAATTTTAAGTAGCTGAGGAACTTTAATTTTAACATCCAGGTGGATCTTCATGGAAAAAATCTGAATCTGATTTGGCGTAGGTAAAGTTTAGTGCTTAGTTGCAAACACTGTACTTTAATCTGTCCGCATCAAATTTGTCGACATTAAATTGTTATGGTTTCGATTAGGAAAAAAAAGGAAAATAAAACCACGATAGGAAGAAAAAACGATAATTATATATATTTACTTAAATTATTAAAATAATGAATGTTTAAAAATTTATGATATTCCACCAAAAACATCATTATGTATAAAGGGAGTCAGTTTCGGTACAAACAATGTATGGGGTTGTCGGCTTCGTTGTTTCGTTGATAAGGAGTTCGAGAAAATTACTGAGTGGATGACAAGCTTCGTAGCAGTTTCTTAAACCATAGCTATAAGAATATACGTACGTAACGTTCTTCTATAATTGTTGCGTTCTTTTATTTTCAACTTGATATTGAAGGCGGCGTAAAAGAATCCACTATTCTTAAATGTAGATCGCGTTCGTGTTATAAGAAGAGAGAAACTAAAACAGGAGATGGACAGGGAAATCTTCTTGATAATAACATAAAATAATAAAAACTACGATTGCAAACACGCTTGCTAAGCGTGGCAACTTTGGGTAAATCCCTTAAAAACTGACGTAATCCATGGGGATGGCCCTTTGAGTATTCAACCAACTACTCAAAGGGAGGGCCCTATATCAGCAGTGGACTTTTATAGGCTGTAAAAGAAAGGGCGAGCAGACATACTTGGCTGCTGTGTGCATGCGTGCGAGCGCGCGTATGTGTGTGCGTGTGTGTGGCAAATATCCCGCATATGATATAATCCACTTTCATACGCTGTGATGATAATGATATTATATTTTATCAATATGTAAGAGTATAAAATTTCAACTGTATATTATCTTGATAAAATACGTTAAATTTGCATGTAGCAAATAGCAAAGTGGGCGAGAATAAACGTGTTGCGAAATGAAACAGTTGGGTACAGTATATACTGTGGTAAACGTTGATTAATATAAAATGGTAAACGATAATTTCGTCAGTCCCGACTTAAAGTGAGATTACGAAAGTCTACGCAAAATAGCATAAACTGTTGGGTAGGAAGTAACTATTTACGCAAAGCCTGGGCGAGGCTAATATTTGTGTAAAATTTCTTATAATTTTGCTATACTTATGTGCTTATATTAACTTGATAACATTGAGTTAATGGCTGTATGTGTAATATACTTAATTGTATACCACAAAACACGAATAAAGTTATAAAGTCTATGCCACTGATATTATTTTACAAAAAATAAAATTTTAATTGAATAAATAAACAAATAAAAATCTATTAAAATTCAAACAAAATCCATCCTATTTTTGGATTTGAAACCCTACAAAGTGACAAGGTCAAAGATGCCTACTAAATTTATTGTTTGATTGCTGTTTGTAACGTAGTGTGGATATGATTAGAATTTCGATAGATTTTAATCAATTAATGTATTTAATTCGAAAAATTTGTCTTTATTTTTTGGAAAATATCAGTGCCATAGGGTTCTGCTCCGTTGACATGTTAAACCCTATTTTTTTCAGACGTTAAAAAGGGTCATCCAGTATATCCAAAATCAAATGATTAGTTTGGGAGTTATGAGTGAACATAGTAAAGGAACTACACTTATATACATTCATATTTTATTCATTATATTCATACATACATTCATACAAAGAAATATACTAGCCAAAAATATTTCCCTACGAGTGGACTTCGCCGCACGTAAAAATTAACAAGTATAAGACATGTATAAAATAGTTTTATTTCGTTCTGTGACATTGATAATAATGATAATTTTAATCGTACCATCGCATCACTAGATTTTTTATGACCTTAGGTTCTTTCAAAATTGCATTTTTTAAAAGTATAAATTTTACAATATTCGTCGGCCATAAAAGCCACATTCGTCAAACAATAAGATGTGAGCTTGATATTTAGGTGAAAAGTTGATACGCTTTCCTAAACGCTAATGATTGCTTAACTCATTAGCTACAGTGACTTACAAATCGGCATTAATGCTTTATGGGATACGAGTAGGTTAGGGTCTCTGATAGTTTCAGATAACATTCAGAGATCTGATCAAGTCACAAAGAGCTTTGGCAATGCAATTCTCGGAGTCTCTCTTCATTATTTCAACATTCAAAATTACTAAAAGATGTATTATTAGCCATCTGGACTCTTAAATTTTTTATAGGTTTTCCAATTATATCACTTGTATCTAGCATTTAGACCTATTGTTATTTATTTTCTTGCATCTTACCACTTAACCATAAAGTGGCGGTGCAAGAATATCCACTAACCTAAATCGTCCCGAGGATCTCCTAAGAGGCTACAGCTGGAAAATGAAACAAGAGATGGGTAGTAGTATCTTCCTGATCACAACTCAAAATAATAAAAGCTGTGGTTACCAACTCACGCGTGTGGTGACGATGGCAAAATCCCCCCATGAAGCAATCTATAGGGAGGCTATGTCCAGCAGTGTATCTTTATAGGCTGAATTATATAGATGGATAGATGGACGTTACCATCGCTCAACATAGAGTTAAATTAAGATAAAAAAATAAAGTCATAAACGCTTTGCAGGTGAGCCAATTCAGACAGTTAAGTATCCAGAAACAACAATTGAAAATTTGTGTTAAGCCAAAGTGCGTAAAGGAATTAAAGTCCCGAAATCTGAAGTTGTTATGTTGAATTATTTTACTCTATATATTTCATCGAAGACTTCTTTTACTTATTGTTAAATGTTTAATTTTTGACCTTTTTGTCTGAATACCATAATCTTAAGATAATACATAAAACATATTCTAAATTACACTAAATCTCACTTAAATTTTATGCGAGACTACTTCTAAAGTATCACCAAAAAGATGATAATTTAGTTAGTATAATGTAGACACCAGACTGATTTTTATGGAATAAATCCACCTACTGGTACCGTATTACCTATCGTTTATTGCTGTGATTGTAGAGAACTGGAGACTCTTTTTACTGTAAATAAGGCATTCTATCTTAGTTGTAGTTAGCAGATGAAAACTTATATGCATTTTGATTCTTAACCGAGGATAAATGTAAGGCAACAGCATTCACGCTGTTGCCCATAAGCTTATACATCTATCCTTGATTAATCATCAAAATGCATATCCGTTATCACCCCCGAAGACTAAAAGGGAATAACTTGTTTACGAAACACAACAGCAATGTGCTGCTATTTTACGCTGGTATACTGTGAGGTATCCAGTCGAGTCAAGCTATTGATGCTGAAATTATAATATTATAGCTGCAGCATGCCTCGACCACGTTCTAAAATATGCTTCTTACAAATGAAAAGTGCTAAAGTTTGTTGTGGTAATTAATACGACAGAATACTTTGCTATTTCTTGTTATAAAAGGTAATATTAGTGATGATATTTTAATAACACTTTCCTTATCCTAAACATTACATGTAAACAAAATTTAGGTATCCGTCGGTAATATTGAAACAACTGGCTTCTATTAAACTCGGGACCTTATTGTATGCTATTAAGACATAAATTACCATTTTCACTGTCAATATCTGTCCGGGCTAATCTTCGGAATGGTAGAACTGATTGTATCGAAACTTTACGTGTTCCAGATAGATTGCAATCTGGGCTATACCTTATCAAAAAAAAAACTTGTAGATAATAAATCGTAAAATAATTGATCTTTGATTATCTTAAGTATAAATAACGCCACATTAATAGATCCTATACATGCGAAGCCGGGGCAGGTAGCTTGTTGTTAATAAGCTTAATATAAAGATTTAATGGAAAATATAGTAGAACTGAACCCACTGACTATAAATAAATTTAGGCCTTCTAGATAAGACCTAAACTACATGAGCATACAGCCAGATAAATCATACCGGAGATCGCAGTACAAATAAAAGATCGTGCACTCACTCGTCGGGATGTTTTACGTCTAACATAAACGAGATAGTCATATCTTAATCAATCAGAAGCTATAATAATTTTCAGGCATTTTATCTTACGTCACCATTGTACGGCAAAAAATGAACATTAGAATCTTATAACTTAGCACAGGTGATTTCTGGATCTCGACAGCGTTATCTATCGGGTCCATTATAAATGTATACTACATACACTATACTCGGATCAACTTAATCACCCACACAAAATTTCATCAAAATCAGTCCAGCCCTTTAGCTGAAATTCAGTCACATACACACGGACAGAATGGTTATGTATTTAAAGACAAGTCTTTTTTCGGGTTTGATAAAGTTATAGGAAAATAAAACAGATATTTGTTTATCAACTATTTATTATTTATAAGAGCTTACAAACTATCCGTCGGTATCTATAATAAATGCTGATTACGCTTTCTTCGGTAATTTGTTCTTTTCCGAAGGCTGACCTTCATAATAGTTTTCACTGAAAATTAAAAGAAGCTCTATTATTTGAATGTAGTAAATATGGTTTCTAAGTTTTGCACTTGCGTTTTTCTAGACCAAAACGTCATAAAGCAAACTATATCGATAAATTTAATTCTAAATTAATTACTTAAAATATAACAAGTCCAATTAATATTTTGTTACACAATATGCAAACGTGGTAGAGCCACGCTGTAGCCATATTATGGTTGCAACACGACTGAATCGGATCAAACGGGCCACGGCATCTACTTCAGGTAGAACACATTCTACCATCAGGTAGAATGTGTGCTTGTTTGTCATACTTATTATAAAAAAAATACAAGAAAAAACATTTATCCTCGATTAACAATAAAAAATGCATGCAATGCGTAACCTGTCAGCACAATGACGGGAAGCCCCGTTATCAGGAAAAAGGGTCTTTTTTATATCGTTATTCCGCTATTTATTGCTTGTTATTCTGTACAAGCATGGTTTTTAATCGGTCGAGTTGATCTATTCGTACAGCAGACGTAATACACTGCAGCGAGGCTGAGGTAGAGCTTTCATATTTATATCAGACCACTGTAAAACTAATGTTAACGTTTTCGGTAAAACCAGAAAAATATATAAAATAACTTCGTAAAAATATAAATTTGAATCATTTCTCTTTGAAGCCTGTAAAAGTATAACTTTTTTTTATAGAACAAATGTCACAAACAAGCACACAGTCCATCTGATGCTAAGGCGATGCTTATAAACAATATGCATTCATAAAACTTGGTAGAGGATGATATGGATATGGATGGAGGCAATAAATCTTTTTTTCTTTGAAAGAAGATTTATTGCCTATTTAAATAATATTTGAGTAGTGTTTTTTTTATAGAATAAGGGTGACAAATGAGCACATAGTCTACGTGATACTAAGTGGATACTGTGGCCCATAGATATCTACATCTATCAAAATGCAGATGAGTTGTAACTCCTAGTACTAAGATAGAATGTCTCGTTTCCAATAAAAAGGATCTCCGGTTTTCTACACTCATCATACGAATCACAGCAGTATTAAGCTGCTTTTTTACGCTGTATTCTGCTGTGAGTGTGGTTCTCCTCCGGTCGACCAAACCCATTTGTGTAACGACCACAATGTATGTAGTTTATCAGAGCTTTACCATTAAATACATGTTGCTTGAATAACAAGAAAATCAAAACATACCATCCAGGAACTTTCTCGGGGTCATCGCACATAAAAGTTTCTTCATTGTAAACCTTTTCGGAAGGACAGCTGCCTTTCTGCGGCTGGACGCCATTACGGCATATGTAGAATTTCTGACAATCTTCAGGATGAGGGAAGGTTGGGTGTGGAAGAGCACGCCCATTGGGGCCTGTCACTTCACCGTCCGGACAAGAAAAACCATCGTCGAGGACATCTTCGGAAAGTAAAAAGTAAAAATTATGATTACAACGATCAACTGAACTAATGTTGGATATTCGTAATTTGTGACTTTAATTGCACTTCATATATTTCATTGTATTATTTGATTAGTAAATAATTTACGTCACTAACAATTGTTGTTTATTTCTTTTATATTAATTTAACGCCTTATTATTTCTATGGGTGCTTTATATAAAACCGATGAGACAAACGCAATTATAGTTCATCATCTTTAAACAAGGAAGGCTACCAGTCACCTTTCAGATCGGACTGCAGCAGTGTTGGCACTGCTATTTAGCAGCTGCTGTTTTGGTGTATTAATTACTACTGCAATATACAAGTTAGTGCTGGAAAATGCCATCTAGGTCTGCACCTACTTTGGACTCAATAAAAAAGCACGCTAACAGGCTTATTCGTAACATGAATTAGCCTAAAGCCCATTTAACCCGTCACGAGCATAGGCGCAGAATAGTTACACTTTCGGTGTTCTACAAGATACATTTCGGAGAGTGTGTGCAAAAATTGCATGGCTTAAATCCTCCGTCTCCATTCCATAATTGGACCGTCAGTTGCTTGGTTAATCTTCATCACTGTATTGTGGACACATCACGTACCATCAGGTGCGGTAGAATTGAAGCATTTGCTTAAAATAGTAGATAAATATTTAGCAAACCTTGTTGTCATAACCATATCGAAAAAAACTGCACGCGAGTTGTATATGTGCATTTTATTTCTGAATTTTACCTTTAGTGATGTGGTCGCAAGTACGGTGGACAGACTCCTTCCAGTCGCAGTTAGAGCTTTCCTCATCGAAGTAGAGGCCGGGCGGGCATTGATGTTCGTATGGGACACCGTCGGAGCAGTAATAGAACTTGTCACATGCCTTCATAACAAGCAAGAAAATTATATAAATAATTTGACTAATGCCAGATTGTACCTCCAAAAATGATGTGATAATTCTAACGTTATCTAGAAAATGTTAACATTTAGACAGACAAGTATTTCAATAATAAATCCTTATTTTTTATGTGACAATATTTTTATATATTTATAATAAACATTGTATTGAACCACTTTACCTGAGGATCTGGATGCATAAAGTATCCATTTTGTCGTGGGCAACCCTTTGTAGGCTTTGGCTCCTCTGAAAAATTAAAAGAAAATTAAATGAGTTTATAATAATGGAAATTGTAGGGTATAAAAGGTAAATATAAAAAAAACTGTAATATTGAAACCGAACATTATTTCTAATTTTTCTTTAGCAAACTGCAAATAAATCCACTTACGTAGCTCTCTCCTGTCCCCGCAATCTACGTTGGACGGGATATCACAAAGTTCCTTGTTAGGATGTTCGTCAGAGAAGACCAACCCATCAGGGCATAGCTTCGTCTCCGCTACACCTGTAAAAAGTATTGATATTTGGTATAATATTATCCTTATATTATCCATGTTAGTTTTTACTACGTTGTTGGTTGAGTGACTGTAAGCGGGATTGCTGATAATGTGAATCCGTGCTCGGCTCTCAGGTTGGGCTAAAATCACTTACTTGGAATCGGAAGTTGCCTCTAAAAAACTCGTAAAGCGTGTAAGGATATATATATATA